>CALSFV010000305.1:0-182500 GCA_943737045.1 Parapristionchus giblindavisi | reverse complement strand
ATCGATCGAGGATATCTACCAGAAGAAGTCACAGCTCGAGCATATTTTGTTGCGTCCTGATACCTACATCGGATCCGTTGAATACACTGAGAAAGCCGTAAGTATCACGTTTATTGCTGTATTAATAATAATAATAATAATAATTTATTTCTATTAATATGTTTCAGCCTATGTGGGTATATGATATCGAGACAGAAAAGATCGTGCAGAGGGAAATTCGATACGTTCCGGGTCTCTACAAGATCTTTGATGAAATCCTCGTTAATGCGGCTGATAATAAGCAGAGAGATCCTAAGATGAACCTCATCAAAGTTAATATTAATAAGTGAGTAGGAATCTTTAAATGTCTTAAATAATGTAATTATTAAATAATTAATTCAAGTGATTGTATGTTCATCATTTGACGAAGAGATAGCATGCGAAATTAATATATATCACTGACGATAGTTTTTTTTTGGTTTCTTTAACAAAGGCTTCATTTACAGGGAAAGGAACGAGATCTCTGTCTTCAACAATGGAAAGGGTATTCCCGTAGCTATGCACAAGGTACGATGACTTGTATCGATCGATATCATAACAATTATTGATTGATTTGAGATTGAGAATATGTACGTGCCCGAGCTAATCTTTGGTACGCTGCTCACTTCGTCCAATTATAATGACGAGGAGAGGAAAGTGACGGGTGGTCGTAACGGATACGGAGCTAAACTGTGTAATATTTTCTCTACTGAATTCACTCTCGAAACCAGCAGCAAGGATTACAAGAAGGCTTTCAAACAGGTAAAAGATAATGTATCATGATCTACAGAATCGATCGATTCTTCAAAATATATTCTAAGGCTTTATTGATTTGTTCGTTTACAGACCTGGAAGAACAATATGACCAAGGATAAGGATGCCGAAGTGAAAGCTACTTCCGGTGATGACTACACTAAGGTACTTATCGATTTATTGATCCATTATTGATTGATTTCTCTAATCTCCATATTGGTTTAGGTAATCTTCAAGCCTGATTTGAAGAAATTCAAGATGTCCGAGCTGGATGATGATATCATTGCTCTCATGTGTCGGTAAGATCGTAAATTAGTTTATTTTTTTAAATTAAAAAATATTGATTTTTCAGTCGTGCCTACGATATCGCTGGTGCTGCTCGCGGAGTCAAGGTCTACCTGAATAACAAGCTCATTCCTGTAAGTTACCGTAATTCCGAGATACCGTAATAATATCGTAATGGTGTGCAGGTAACTGGCTTCAAGCAGTACGTTGAGCAGTACACGAAGAATGAGGTTGATGGACAGGGCGAGCCGCTGAAAGTGTGCTATGAACAGGTATTGATTGATTTGAAATATTTATTGATTGTGAGGGTTACGGTAGCCGTCGTGCTGTCTATGATGCCATAAAACAAACCTACACAACGATCTTATTTGATAAACTGCCCAGCGATGTGCAGTGCTGTGAATTACCGAGACCTGAGACACACTTTGTCGGACTACCTACCTATCCTAGTCTCGATTCTCTGCTTAGCTTTGATCTACAATATCCTCATATCGATCAATATTGATCGTATGATCATTGAAGGTCAGTGATCGTTGGGAGGTGGCTCTTACCGTATCCGACAAGGGCTTCCAGCAAGTCTCCTTCGTCAATTCCATCGCCACTACCAAGGTATGCCAAAATGATAATAGTAATGTTATATCCGAAGTGTGGTGTAGTGTAGAGACAGAAGACGTAAGCTATACAGCTTTATTAAGACAGACAAAGAGAACTAGGGAGAGTGGAAATATGTAGATTCAATCACATACACGAAAAATAATAATAATAATAATAATTTATTTCTTCAAAATGATGAGCAATTAATCAATCGATAATGCCGATTCAGGGTGGTCGACACGTTGACTATGTTGCCGATCAAATGGTCCAGAAGCTAATCGATACGATCAAGAAGAAGGTTGGCAAGAGTACTGTACAAGTCAAGCCTTTCCAAGTATGGTTTTGATCATTTTGACTATTTATTGATTGATTGATTCACACTATCGATTGATCATTTACAGGTGAAGAATCACATGTGGGTCTTCGTGAATTCTCTCATTGAGAACCCCACCTTCGATTCGCAGACCAAGGAGACCATGACCCTTCAGTCGAAGAGTTTCGGATCCAAGTGTGACATTTCGGACAAGTTTGCCAAACAGGTACTTTGTAGTCTGTAGTTTGATTAACGATTTATTGACTGACCTACCGTATTTGTTCAAGGCTCAAGCATGTGGCATCGTGGACTCTGTGCTCTCGTGGGTACGCTTCAAGCAGATGGAGATTATGGACAAGAAGTGCAGCAGTAAGAAGACGAGCAAGCTGAAGGTGGGAGCAGATTGGTTGAATAGTTGATTGATTGATTTTCTGCATTATTGATTTATTGATTTTTTCTGAAATTATTGATTAAATGATTACCGCATCTTTGTAGGGCATCCCCAAGCTCGAGGACGCCAATGACGCCGGAACCAAGAACTCTCATCTGTGTACGCTCATTCTCACCGAGGGAGACTCAGCCAAGACGCTCGCTGTATCTGGTAAGTATCGATTGTAATATCGATTAATTGATTTATTGCCGTAGTATTGGCTGTACTGTAATGTGTTTCCCGCTCTCAGGTCTCGGAGTGGTCGGTCGTGATCGCTATGGCGTCTTCCCACTTCGAGGAAAGTTGCTCAACGTTCGTGAAGGAAACCTCAAACAGGTATACTGTAGCTATCTATTGATTATTGATCAATTTATCGAAAAATGAACTCAGGTTGCCGATAACGCTGAGATTAACGCACTACTGAAGATTCTTGGTCTACAATACAAGGTGAAGTACGACAAGGACGATGACATGAAGACGCTTCGATACGGAAAGGTCATGGTTATGGCTGATCAGGTACGGTAAAGATTGATTTATTGATTAACTCGAGAAATATTATTGATTGGTGATCGATCTCCTTTAGGATCAAGACGGTTCGCACATCAAGGGACTTGTCATCAACTTCATCCATCACAATTGGCCCAATCTCGTTAGGTATATGGTAGTTTCATTGCGCATTTATTGAGTGATTGATTGAACACTACGTGTTGGTTACTGTAATTATTGCAGACGTAACTTTGTGGAGGAATTCATTACTCCGATTGTAAAAGCGACAAAGGGCAAGGAGGAGATCTCATTCTTCTCAATTCCTGAGTACAATGAATGGAGAAACAATACGGATAATTGGAAATCCTTCAAGATCAAGTACTACAAGGGATTGGGTACGATAATCGACTATACTCTGTCTTTTTATTGAATTAATAATATTAATAGATGTACAAGTTCTAGGTTTGCATGCAATTTAATAATGTGAAATATACAGTAGCAGTCAAAAGTATTCGGCAAAAACTTTGCAATGCCATAACTTTTGACTCAGATGAGCAATCAGGCTCATCTTTTGGCAGGATACTATAGTACTATTGTGCTTCATATCCAACTCCCGTTGTCATGATTCGTCGTCTTATTATTGTGTAGTGATCCTGAAACCTCTCTATACTTACTCAGCTGTGATTATTTCCTCAGCGGAATTTTTCCGATACTTGTTGTTAACAGTGTATGAACAACATTTACTGGTGAGTAGAATCCGCTATGCAATCCATTCGAGCTAATTCATTCCTATGAGAAAATCGAAATTTCCGACACCCCTGAAATAGGGCGAAAATGTCATAACTCTGTGTTCAGTGAAGCTGCAGGCTCCAAACTTGGCAGAGATAATAGTCCATGAATGATACAAAGCCTGACCGAGTATGAGCCCGATCGGTTGAATTTTGAGAAATTTTTTTGAGAAAAAAAAATAGTAGACAACAGTTCACTAATGTTTCACGAAATTTCGAGTTCTTCGAGAGAAGTTATAATCGGAGAAGTGAGGTCGAAAATAGTTTTCTCAGGCTATCAAAAAAATATTTTTGTGGAACTAAAAGAGTATAGATAGCGATTCCATTGCAGGTATCATCTTCTATCTTCATGGTAATTATTATATATATATATATTTATTCACATTTAGCGAACAAATGATGTGAAACAAATAAATAAACAAATGAAGAAAATAAGGAATGGAATGAAATAGTGCATATGGATTGAGCCTAGAAGGAGATATCAGTGTTCCTAAGGGACGAATTGGGGGGAGGGAAGAGAATCTGTATGAATAGGCGACAACAGGACATGCAGATCAGTCTCCAACATCAAAGGAGATTCTATTTTCGGGTTTTGTAAGCAAACGGGCCGCTCGCAAAAAGAAGTTATTGTGCCTGTATTGGAAACGGGACCCTGAATTGGAGAAATTCAACCCATTTCTTGTAATATATGTTTTGAAATAGTGATTTTTCTTATTTGAAATCCTAAATTTGCCTCTAAGTAGTTTAATAGAAGTTCTAATGTCTATGATGGATCTACGGTGTTCGAGCGTTTCTAGATCGAGTTTTTCGTTGCGAACATTTGCCCGCGGCATATTGTCCCACGTTGATTTGAAACAACGTGCGAACAGCCTTCTTGTGAAGTAATTCTGTACCTGTTCAAGGACTTTAATATCTTTTTTCTGATAAGGATTGAACACCGTAGATGCGCTTTCTAGAATGGGCCTGATGTAGATTGAATATGCTTTAAGGAGAATTTTAGGGTTATTAGTCCGAAGAGCTCGCATAATTATATGACAAGCCGACTTTGCTTTGTTCGAAATTGATCTACAATGTTCTGAAAATGTTAGGCCTCTTTGAATAATGAAGCCAAGGTCTTTGACGGCATCTTTTTGATCTAGATTTACATTATTTATAGTATAAATCCTTTTAGGATTAGCCCTACCTAGATGCAGTGAATTACATTTATGTGAAGCAAGGGGTAATTGCCAATCAGCAGACCACTGGACAAAGTCCCAGACTAATCGGACAATTTCTTCGAGAAAATTGTGGAATAAAATCCTAACAATTTTCGTCCGCATTTCTCCAATTATAACTTCTCTCGAAGAACTCGAAATTTCGTGAAACACTAGTGAACTGTTGTCTACTATATATAGAAGACATATTGCTGTTAAGCAGAATGGATATTAACCTGAGCAGGTACTTACTGTACCTCGAAAAATGAGAAAAATATATTTTCGAAATTTCTCAAAATTCAATCGATCGGGCTCATACTCTGCCCGGCTTTGTATCACTCATGGACTATTATCTCTGCCAAGTTTGGATCCTGCAGCTTCACTTAACACAGAGTTATGACATTTTCGCCCTATTTCAGGGGTGTCGGAAATTTCGATTTTCTCATAGGAATGAATTAGCTCGAATGGATTGCATAGAGGATTCTACTCACCAGTAAATGTTGTTCATACACTGTTAACAAGAAGTATCGGATAAATTCCGCTGAGGAAATAATCACTGCTGAGTAAGTACAGAGAGGTTCCAGGATCGCCACACAATAATACGACGACGAATCATAACAACGGGAGTTGGATATGAAGCACACTAGTACTATAGTATCCTGCCAAAACATCAGCCTGATTGCTCATCTGAGTCAAAAGTTATGGCATTGCAAAGTTTTTGCCGAATACTTTTGACCGCTACTGTATATGTTAAAGAGGTCAAATTCTGTCGTTTAATACTAGCATAGATAATGACAATATGCGTACTTTAGGTACTTCTACATCGAAGGAGGCCAAGGAGTACTTCTCAGACATGGCCCGTCATCGTATCCGCTTCAAGTATGCCGGACCCGAGGATGATATTGCTGTCGATATGGCCTTTAGTAAGAAGAAGATTGAGGAGAGAAAGGTACTGTATACTCGATCTATCGATCGATTATTGATTGATTTATTGCCTTTGTCAGGATTGGCTCACCAAGTGGATGGCGGAGAAGAAAGAGCGTCGTCTACGAGGAGAAGAGGAAGAGTATCTGTACAATAAGGTATTACGGTACTGTTGGCATACTGTAGATGATTTATTGATCGTTGCAGGACACGACTACGGTATCGTACTCCGAGTTTGTCAACAAGGAGCTGGTGCTGTTCTCAAACACTGACAACGAGAGATCGATCCCTTGTCTGGTTGATGGTCTCAAGCCTGGACAGAGAAAGGTGAGTACTGTAGGTATACGGTATACTGTAGGTATACGGTATACTGTAGGCATACGGTATATGATATATCCTCTTTATACTGTATGTTCTTTTGTAGGTTATGTTCGCTTGCTTCAAGCGTGCCGATAAGCGCGAAGTGAAGGTAGCTCAGCTGGCCGGAGCTGTCGGAGAGCTGTCAGCTTACCATCACGGTGAACAGTCGCTCATGAGTACCATTGTCAATCTGGCACAGGTTGGTCAATCGATAACGTATCGATCATACATTGTCATACCCTCGCAGTGCGAGGATTAACCCACTATATAATTCCATTTTAGGGCACTTGATAAAAAAATTTAGCCAAAAATGACGATTTTTAAGCGACAATAACGAATTTTTGTGAATCAACCCACCCTATTTCGAGAATTGACCCACTATATAAAAATAGACGGCGAGGGTACCGAAAATGTATGGTATCGATTACCATAATCCATCATATTCCCCTCAGGACTTTGTCGGATCGAACAATCTCAATCTACTCCTTCCCATTGGTCAGTTCGGTACGCGTCTTCAGGGAGGCAAGGACTCTGCCTCTCCCCGTTATATCTTCACTCAATTGAGGTTAGAATAGTTACCGTATCCCTCATTCCACGATTACTGTAACCGCTTACAGTCCCGTTACTCGTACGGTATTCCCGATTCCCGACGACAACGTCCTTCGTTTCCTCTTTGAGGAGAATCAACGAATTGAACCCGAGTGGTTAGTATATTATTATTATTATTATTATTATTATTATTATTATTATTATTATTATTAACTGAAAGAGATAGTCTATGATGTCCAAAACCAAAACCTACACAACGATCTTATTTGATACTACTCGCGTATGTCAGCAATGGCCGTGAGTGCTGTGAATCACCGAGATCTGAGACTGCTATGAATCGATCGATATTTGATCAATCGATGAATAATCAACAGTTGTAGTACCCTCCAATCAATATCTGGATTCTAGGTACTGTCCCATCATTCCGATGGTATTGGTGAATGGAGCTTCGGGTATCGGCACAGGATGGTCGACCAACATTCCCAACTACAATCCGAGAACCATTGTGGAGAATATTCGTCGTCTGATCTCCGGTCAGGAGTGCAGACCAATGGTGAGTGCTGGAGGATTACTGTAGCCGACATATTCTCATCTTGTCCATGATGTCATAAACCAAAACCTACACAACGATCTTATTTGACAAACTGCGCAGCGATGTGCAGTGCTGTGAATTACCGAGACCTGAGACACTTTTTCTTGTGATCGATCTACCATTATCTATTATTGAATTCTTTTTAGCTTACTTGTCATTGTAGGTTCCCTACTTCAAAAACTTCCGAGGAGATATCGTTCAGCTGGACCCTACAAGATTTGTCTGCTCTGGAGAGGTACGGTATAATCTTGATTATTGATTGATTGAGATAATATTGATTGGTAATGATTCAGGTGGCCGTCCTGAACGATGACACAATTGAGATTACCGAGTTGCCGGTGCGCACATGGACTCAACAATACAAGGAGAGTGTTCTCGAACCGATGCTTGAGAGCAGTGACAAGAAGCAGTCTATCATCACGTTAGTATTTGTAGTCTGACTAACCGCCGGGTTCACCTTTTAATACATTTTCAAAAAGTCTGAAAATGATATTGCTATTCGATTGTTAGTTCTATTTACAGTGACTTTTAAAAATGCACGAACCCGGCGGGTTCACGTTTCAATGTTTTCTCAAATAACTGATATGTTCTTGTTACGAAATTATGGTTGTTTGCAGTGACTTCAAGGAGTACCACACGGACACAACGGTGAAGTTTGTGGTCAAGATTGCCGGAGGTCATCAGGGATTGAGAAAGCTGGAACAGGAAGGACTGCATAAGGTGTTCAAGCTGCAGACTGTCATCAATACGTCGTCCATGGTAGGGGGGATACAGAGAATATTTATTTTTATTTATTTTGCTATAATGATGATTATTTGTTAATTTACTTATTCGCAGGTGCTCTTCGACGCTGAAAATTGCCTGCGCAAGTACGCCAGTCCTGAGGATATCTGCACCGAGTTCTTCAAGACCAGGTATACTGTAGTGTACTATATGAATGGCTAATCGATTATTTTTGTCTATTCATTGCAGAAAGGCCAAGTACGAGGACAGGAAGAGATTCCTCGAGGGCATGCTCAAGGCACAGAGTGATCGTCTCACCAATCAGGTATTTATTGAGTTGTTGATTATTGATCTATCGATTATTGATTTATCGATTGTATTTAGGCTCGCTTCATTCTTGCCAAGATCAAAGGTGATATCGTTATGGAGAATAAGAAGAAGGCTTCGATTGTTGAGCAGCTCATCAAGAAGGTACTGTGTGGGGATACTGTATCCGAGGGTTGGAGTTACTGTACTACTTGAAGTAATCAATAATCGTTGCTTACAGGGTTTCGACCCCGATCCGGTGAAGAAGTGGAAGGAGGAACAGAAGAAGCGAGAGTTGGCTGAGAGTGGAGAGATTGAACATGATGAAGAAGTTGAAGATGATCAGGATGCCGAACCGCAGTCTGCTGATGATAAGAAGCTTAATAATAAGCTGTCTGACTATGACTATCTTGTTGGAATGGCACTTATCAAGGTACTGTAGCTATTGATTGATGGGTACTGTAGTTGGCCGATATATGGTTAGTGTTTATGTCTGACGATGAGTGCTTACATCAAGATTGAATGAATCGCATATTAAATATGATTATTATTATTGTTATCATACATTGCGATACCCTCGCAATGCGAGGATTGACACACTATATAAGACCCATTTGAGGCCACTTGATGCGAAAGGAAGCTAAAAAATGACGATTTTTAAGCGAAAATAACGAATTTTGTGAATCAACTCACCCTATTTCGAGAATTGACTCATTATATAAAAATAAATTGCAAGGGTACCGAAAATGTATGATTGTTATTATAATATGCCTTTGTAGTTGTCAGAGGAAGAGAAGGACAAGCTGCTCAAGGAGAGCGAGTCGAAGTTGGTTGAGTTGAAGACACTACAGGGCAAGTCCTGGGCGGATCTGTGGGGCGATGATCTCAAGGTGAGTGCTACCCCCCTCGAATTGATCTTTGATCTCTGATAATGATCTTTGATCTCTTACAGGTGTTCCTCGAGGCACTGGACAAGCAGGAGGCGAAGGAGAAGGCGGATATGGATGTAAGCATCAAGAATGCCATGAAGAAGTTTGCCAAGGATGAGCCGTCCAAGGGCAAGAAAGCCAAGTTGGGCGTTGTTGCGGTGAGTCGATATTGATTGATTGGAATGATTATTGATATATTGATTACAGGAGGTGTTCCCATCCAAGGATGCTATTCGTGTCGAGCCTACCATCGATAAAGCCATGAAGGAGAAGTATGAGAAGATTGACAAGCCCAAGGCTGAGAGGTACGGTATTTGTCGTTGCGAGAACCAATCAATAATTGAAAAATTAATAATAATCTATAATCCATTATGAGGCCGTTTGTGTAAGAGTCGGGCAAATCTGGGAGAGGGTTGGCACAGGCCAAAAATTTTGATACCCTCAAAACTTCTGTATAGGGGTTATCGACCATGCTGATGAACATAGACATAGTCATTTTGGCTCCAGTGGTCCCGCAACTCCTGGGCGGGATTACGGTGAGATCACTTTTTCAGGCCATTCTCGGTCCACGGTAGAGCTATAGGTATGAAAATTGGGCTCCTAGGACAGAATTCGATGGCGATGATGGCTGTCTACATCATTAGTTTTGAAAATTTTATCTCCGTTGCACCGCTAATATTGCCTCGTTATAGTGATCTGCGAAAGAGGTAAACTAGAGGACTCTCAATTCCGCGCGCTCTCTCGCACTCTCGAGAGAGCGCGGCGAAATGAGAGAGTGCCGAGAGAGCGCGCGGAATAGAGAGACGCAGACAACTCCTGGTGATTTTGCAGATCACTATATCGAGGCAATATTAGCGGTGCAACGGAGATATGGGCTCATAATACATCGTTGTGATCCTCTCGTCACACCGGTTCGAACTGTCATACTCGTCTGGGGCGCAAACGTCTCCATCAAAATTTCCAATAATCGACCTTTTGAAAAATTTTCAAAGCTAATGATGTCATCGCCATCGAATTCTGTCCTAGGAGCCCAATTTTCATACCTCTAGCTCTACTATGGACCGAGAATGGCCTGAAAATGTGATCTTACCGTAATCCCGCCCAGGCGTTGCGGGTCCACTGGAGCCAAAATGACTATGCCTATCTTCATCAGCATGGTCGATAACCCCAATACACAAGTTTTGAGGGTATCAAAATTTTTGGCCTGTGCCAACCCTTGTTCGACTGTTACACAAACGGTCTCTTATCAATCAATGATTGAATTTATAAAATATTATTGCTATTATATATACTGATTGATTGATTTTAGGAAACCAAAGGAGCCCAAAGAGCCTAAGGTGCCGAAGAAGCCAAAGAATGAGGGTGGAGATATAAGGAAGTTTGCCACGGAGGAGAAACCAAAGAAGGAAAAGAAGAAGAAGGAGGAATGGAATTCTGATGAGAGCGAGGACGATATTGGCAGTGAAGGGTTAGTTGATCTTTGATCTTTGGACCTTTATGGCATCATTGGTGTGACTTTTAGTGAGTACAGCGAGTTCTCTGATGGCGACAACGATGATGAGGATCTGTCGGTGATCAAGAAGACCACTGCCGCTGATAGGAAGAGCAAGGTATGAGTGTGGATGGGGATGAATGACCGGAGTGATCTTTGATCTTTGGTTGGCCCAAAATTAATCCGTATCTTGCCATGTTGTCTACCGTACCCAATACTCAGTGTGTATATGGTCAGGTTCGCACCTCGGATACGTCGAAGGAGAATGGATCGGTGAAGAATGAAGAGAATGGATCTGTTGTTGATCTATCGGATGATGAACCTGCACCAAAGAAGAAGGAGTCAACGACAAAGGCTACCAATGGGACCAAGAAGAATAAGAAGAATGGAGATAGTGATGATGATGACGATATCTTTGCTATATCTGATGATGATGATGTGAAGAAACCCGCCAAGAAGGCTCCGGCTAAGTCCAGAGCTCCAGCCAAGAAGAAGGTACATTTGTAGTTTGATCTATCTCTCTTTTCCCCCATTCACTTATTCACTTATTTATTCACTCGTTGTTTCAAATGATGTCGCATCTTTATTGGATGTATCTGTTCACAAATGAAAAAGTGAGAGAGAGCAATACAATCTATTAGTTGTAGTTTGACCTGAGTTTCAAATTTGTAGTTTGATCATTGATTTCTTGCAGGATGATGTAGTAGATCTATCGGATGATTCCGATTCTGACGCCGACAAGAAGAAGAAGAAGGCCGCGCCGGCAAAGAAGACATCACCGAAGAAGGCCGCAGCTCCTAAGAAGACTGCTAATAATGATGATAAGAAGAGCACGAAGAAGGTTACTGACTTCTTCTCGTCTAAGAAGGTACGATACACTTGTGGTTATTGTAGATTACGGTATCGATAATTACAGGATTCGCCAAAGAAGGCTGCTCCAAAGAGAAAGAGAAAGGAAGATGACTCGGGATCGGATATCGATCTCGATGATAGTGCCGATTCGGTTAGTCATTCATTTCAGTTAATCGAATTATATACATCTTCCTACAGTATCCCTGTACTTATTGATTCACTTCAGGAGCCTCATTCACCTCCTCCAAAGAGAAACGCGGGTGGTCGAGCACGTGGTGCTGTCAAGTACAACATCGATGATTCGGACGATGATGCATTCCCCGAGCTGAAACAGAAAAACAGAAAGGTGGCTACTATCGATTCGGATTCTGATTAAACTTCGCCCATTTATCGATTTTCCCTTTGATTTTTTTTGATAATGTTTTATCGATTCTTAATCCCTCCTGTTCAAACCGATACTCAAACCATTGCACACCTGTGTACAGGCGTTACTTACTCGTATTTATATGCTAAGATTGATTAATAAGTATTTATAACTTATTAAGTATACATTTATAACTTATTAAGCATTCAATTATAACCCGTTTATTTATTTCCCTAATTTAACGATAACTTGTATTTAACACTGAGCTTTGTCTTATTACAATACGCTATCCTGTACTATAATTCAAGCATGTAATCTATTGAACGTTTTCGCTATTTTTGTTTGTATTCAAAGTATCATACACTCCTAACTTTTTACACTGTCTTACTGTATCCCTACTTTAACTTATTTTTTCTCCATTTTAAAAATCGATCGATACTCACTCCCAAATTTGTAATTCCTATGAATGGTATTGTCCGGATAAAGCATAATTGCTTTATTGATTGATTGATTTTTTGAAAAAAAAGTTTATACTTCAGCATTAGCAACGGTGATCTTATATTTACAGACATGGGAATAAGTTACTAGGGAGGGCGGATCTATTTTCCTCTGTTTCTACAATATGGACAGTTTCCCTTGGGGATGAGCACTTGCTGATTGGGTTGTTGAGGACGAATCATGTTCATGGGGAACTGTGGAGTAGCCTGAGGGGATGAGGAATCACGGACTGATAGACCGAGAGAGGCGAAGAGTGAGGGAGGAAAGTCGGCTGCCGTGAAGGTGCTCTTCTGAAATGGATACGGTTGATAAAGATAGTATGATTGTAGCTATCGATTGGTTGACTGTAGGACTGGTTGAGATATACGGTAGGATATGGTACCTGGGTGGGATATGACATAAATCGCAATCGTTCGGCCATCTGTCTGCCTAGTTTGGCGCCCATCTGAGCATAGTCGGTGGAGACACCTAGATTGCACTTTAAACTAGCTAAAAAGTTAACAATATTCGAAATCCTGAAAGAAGGTTGCTAGAAAATAAGTAATTTGTGAGAATCTGTTCAGTTTAATGACCCGTGTTCATCGAAAAAGGAAAATAAAAGTGCACCTAATTACAGATATTGTTCGCGTGTATAAAATAGACTACGGTAGATCAATCAATAATCAAGAAATCCAATGAATATACCTGATTGGGTGGCTTGTTGCTGGCAAGTGGGACAGTTAGCGAAAGCAAAGGGAAGAAGAGCGAAGAGAATGAGACGAGAAGACATAGTAGATTGAATGAATGGGAGATGAGTTGAGGTCGACTATCTTCCTCTTATATAACATACTTATGAGCGATTCTGTGTGTTTGTGCTACTGGGGGCAGCGTCTGATTCAGCCAGACCGGTCATGACTTCCGACGATTAGCAGATCCTATGTAAACGGGAGAGGGAGAGGGAGAGGGAGAGGAAAAAAGGAGAGGGAGAGGGAGACGTGAGCGTGATTGGCACACAATCTCAAGAGATCAACCATCTGAACGAGTATACTTGAACTTTGTGGAGTGTGATGTGATTTTTTATTGATTTAAGACAACGTTATTCATTTATCACATCATGTGATCGTCATTATTCTGATTCTGTGGTCCACCAGAAGTCAATAACGATAATAATATTTTTGCGTTTTCGAGAAAACACGATTCGGTAGTTTTCTGTTTTAGACGATTCTTCGCATGCAATGAGTGTATGACGTCATCATCAAAGTACGAAACCAGTTAAGATAAAATGAGTTGTTGATGATATAATACCTCTTCTAATCTTGTTTAGTCATCGTCTGCCTTCTACGATTTCCACGCTTCTTCGAGGCAAACTCTTCCTTAGTCTGTACTCTGGTTTTTGGTTGTTTATCATCTTTGGTCTCTCATTCCTCACTTTGTACTTTGTACATGTATTTTAGAAATAGAAGTCTATCCAATTTACTTATTCATGTTGCATTGATTTATACATACATAGCTAGATTTATACATAGCTTAGATGACTAGTTTTAAGGGAGTAAATAGCAGGGGATTTAGTGCACAAGAACGTCTCCTAATTCAGCATTTCAGAGGCTGACATCGTAATTCAGTGGTTAATAGTGTGCACTTGGTATGCGGGTTGAGAACAAGTGGAGCTGCGGTGAGTGGTGAAGTATCTACATATCGTATGTATATTGTCAATAGTGGTGGGTTCGATGCTGCTGAAGTTTTTTTTTGCTTTTCTTTGGAAATCGATAAATGGTTTGTTCTTTGATTTCATGAAGTTGTTTTCAATACAAAAAACCTTATTCCCAAATTGTAGTCGATCGATTGATCTACCGCAACCTATTTTGTATGTAGTTACAAAAAAAACATTTTAGATTAATACGCAACATAAACTTTATATTAGTGAATAATGAATTATTGAATTAATGAATAATTTATTATTTAAATTGTAATATTGAAAACTGAACATCAACCGAATATTTATCGATCTCTGAAAAATATGCAAAAAATTTCAGCATACCTGCATCGAACCCAATACTTTTGCCAAGAAACCGAAGATACTTCACCACTACACTGCTCCACTTGCTCTCTCTCCTTTCCGGGAACCATGAACCAAGAACCATGACCATGAATCTGACGCAGAATGTGCACAGAGAGCAAACTTACCCAAATATGGGGTAATCGTTACCCAACAACGTGTATCGGGGTATTCGTTTGCCCATATTCGGGGTATTCTGATTACCCATGCATTTTGGAGAGAAAGATTACAAAATATTTTGTTAAATTGGCAAGCACATTATAGTCGAATGTTCGTTTTATCAGTACCCCTTATTCGATCTGGCCTTTAACCTTTATTTTCATCCAATTCGTTCCCGCAATAAAGACCGCGTAAGGCTGCATTCAACATTTGGGGTAATCGTTTGCCAGGGTAATAGGGGTGGGTAACGATTTGCCAGGTAAGTTTGCTCTCAGTGTGGACCAAAACTTTGGACCGATTTTCTGGCTCGGCTATTGCACGCCAGAATTTTTGGACTTCACATTTGATTTTATAATATGATCAGCTATGCCTTTGCAAAATTTCACCCAGTTTGCAAAAAGCAAGCTGAGATGATTCCCTTGTTAGAACAAGTTAGAGAACGAGGTAAACGGCAAGAGAGCGCGTGAAACGATAGAGTCAGGCATTCTTGAAAAAAAAAGTGAAACATTTGTGACAACATTTGACATAATTATTGATTACTTAAATAATAATTATTGATTACTTGAGCTCTCCCATCGCCGAAGCAGAGCACCCAAAGTTTGCCAACATGATTCGACTTCTGTTGTGACCGAAGCCGATGAGAAGGATACCTGGCTGCAAAAGTACCCCTTCAATCTTCATTATCTACGCCAAAGTCTGAATCGAGGCATTTACATTTCAAAAAAATGTCGAAAAAAATCTAATGCAAGTCAATACGAGACGATTAAAATCAATATAACAGGCTTAATGTGGTATCGAATATATATTTATTTACCACAAGGTAAACGTGTATGAACAATAAATATTAAGCAAATGGATGAAATACAATTTTTAGGGATAATATAAATGAGGATCAAGGAGGTAACGGAATTGAGGGGATTGAACATTGAATACAAGTATAATAATGATAACGAAGTTGTGGCCAAACTGATCAGTCATTGATTTTTAAAAGTTCATTCTGTTCTCTGGTCGGGTAAGTAACCGAGCCGCTCGCATGAAGAAACTGTTATGCCTGTATTGGAAACGAGATCCACAATTGGAGAAGTTTAACCCATTTCTAGTAACGTAGGTTTTGAAATAGTGGTTTTGATTATTTGAAATCCTAGTTTTCCCTCTAAGTAGTTTGATGGACATTTTAATGTCAATGTTTAGCCTGCGCTGCTCGAGAGTGTCAAGACCGAGTTTTGTGTTGCGTGCACTACTGTTCGGCATGAATTGCCACGTATATTTATGGCAACGTGCAAACAGCCTTCTTGTGAAATAATTCCGTACTTTTTCTAACATTTTTATGTCATTTTTTCTGGTAGGGATTGAATACAGTGCAAGCGCTCTCTAAAATAGGCCTAATATAAATTGAATATGCTTTTAGTAGAATTATGGGGTTATTTGTTCTTAGAGCTCGCATAATTATATGACAGGCTGATTTTGCTTTGATTGATACTGCTCTACAATGGTCTGAGAAAGTCAGGCTTCTTTGAATTATGAATCCTAGATCTTTGACAACTTCTTTTTGAGTTAGATTATTGCCTTCAATATTATATACTCTAGAAGGGTTGGCTCTAGCAATCGGATTGGAAGTCATCGAGCAAAGGTGAAATTTGATTCTGGGCTTATTTCACTTTGTTAAATTATGAAGAAAAAATTGTATATATTTGTGTTTCAAGAGTCTCTTAGAGAAGTATTTCGTAATTGCCATAGTGTGCAAGAACAGAAAATTCTGTAAATAAGCATATTTTTCGTGAAGGTATATATCGGTATGTATGATCTTTGATCTTTGATCTATCTATGTTCTCACCCTCTTCTGAATACTATTATATGTAGTTGGCGGCATATTGTGTACGAACATATGCAATTTATCGATTAGTTTATCGATTGGTTGTTTACAAACAGAAACTATGTAACCCGTAACAAAAATGAGTGAAAGAGAAAAGGAATGAGCGAGTGTAGCCATACTTGTAATGAAAACCTTGGAATGAGTATTTTTCTTTGATCTTTGATCTTTGATCTTTAATCTATCGTTCTTCTCGGCCTTTTCTGAATACTTCTAGTGGCTGGCATGTTGGCCGTCTACAGACTCCATTCAACTTCAATAACATCTTAATATTGCACTCAAAGAAGACGGCAGTCTGAAAAATAGCGATTTATTGATTATTCTTTCATTATTGATAGGTAATTGATTGAATATTGATTGATTATTTATCAATTTATAATTGTCAAAAGCATTATATTGATTGAATTCAAAACATAATTGTTAGAGGTGATATGCGTGTATGAAGTACCACCACTAACCAAAACTAAAATAAACCAAAATTAAAAAAAAACTAAAATTAGCAAAAATATATATAATAGTACATTAATTGCATAATTTTTTGTTCAAATGAGTTACAGAAACTTAAAAAAAAATTTAGCCGTTTCAAAGTATGCGAGAGGTGCGGTTAGAGCGGAAAGTACAACACTAAAATCCGGAAAAGTAAAAAAAAAGAAAGTTAACAATTGAATTTGTAGGCGCGAAAAGGGTAAGAAAATTCAAATTTCGACTTCCGCTGTGAGTTTGAATTCGCGCTCTTGTTGCAGCGCCCAGGATTTCGACTTTCTAATTTTTGGTTTTCATTTTTTTTCCTGTAAAATGGCCAATTTTACTATTAGCGCAGCATGTACCAACGTGATTGTACGGGGGGGGGGCGAAAAAAACTAGTAACCTGATCAACATCCAATGAGAATGCATTGACGCCGAGTCCCGCCGCGAGATCGGAGGAGTAAGATACATGAGGGATTACGGTAGGAAATAGAGAACAGCCAAACTCATCGATTATCTCTATCTAAAATTATTGATTGATTTTTCATCATTATAATCATATTTTAGTCTGTCAGTTTAGCATTTCGATTTTTCTCACTTTTTTTCTACACGCTACTAAATCTCATTAAAAAACTCTTTACCTGTTGCACTCAAGTTCGACACATCACCGATTTTCCATATTTTATTTTATTTTTTTTTTACTTTTATTTTTACACTGTCATTGCATAATTTCATATCAAATATTACTAGCCCATGTTATGACTGGAAAAGGAATGATAGATGTATGTTATGCATTCATTTGTTGATCTTTGTTGAAGGTGAGAAAAGACGATGCCATAACGTGTGCTGTTTGCTCACACCATGTTTACAGAGGGAGAGGGAGAGGGAGAGATAAGAAGAAAAGCAGAGGTAGATATATAGGGAGAGGGAGAGGGAGAGAACGATGGAAAGGT
The DNA here is from genome assembly GCA_943737045.1 of Parapristionchus giblindavisi. Classification (NCBI taxonomy): domain Eukaryota; kingdom Metazoa; phylum Nematoda; class Chromadorea; order Rhabditida; family Diplogasteridae; genus Parapristionchus; species Parapristionchus giblindavisi. The sequence goes on along the minus strand of CALSFV010000305.1, from coordinate 164,569 downwards.
AGAGAAAATAGTGGGAATTGCGCAACGTGGTTTCCTTGTCCAGGGAGGGGAACAGAAATTAGAATAGAAATGAAGAACTCAAGTTCAATAGGGTTAATGGGAGTTGATTGACGGAGGAAAGGGAGAGAGGGAGAGGAAGATTGTTCCAAGAGGTAGAAGTATATTGACCCCATTGGATAGTTGGGAGAAAGTGTGAATAAGAAGATAGAATAGAAGAGGAGAATAAATATATAGAACGAAGTCATTTAGATAGATAGATACAGTGAAGGATCTCATAAAAAAAACATGTATGACATGATAATGAAGAATTAAGTCCAATTAATTTAGAATTGTGGGGGGGGGGTAAATAATGTTAAACAGAAAGACCCACCATTGTGCAGCATCATTTAATCAGGGAATCTTTGTGGAGGTGACATTAATCCCGCCATTTAAATTAATATTTTATCAAAGGAAAACTAAATACTTGGCACTAGGCTATGCAAATAATCTAAATAAATACGTCAGTAAGCTTAATATGGCATTGCATTTTCTTATTTATCACATAGCCCCTCGTAAGATAAAAGAGACGGAAAAGGTATTGTCATTATAATAGTATTAATAATTATTACTTCAAGACCTCATATACATATTCTTCTGCATTTTGCTGTCGCACATCTCACGAGTGTATCAAATAAATAAATAAAATTAAAATACCGTACCTTATTCTTCTTGTGTAATGTATCAGCTACAGTACACTTATTGACCATGAGACAATAGAGATTAGTCTCTTTCCTTCCATATGAACATTCCCATGAGTGGAATAGAGGCTCGCCCACTCGCACCTCGCTGTAAATTATAATAATAGTAATAATAAATATAATAATAATAGTAAATATAATAATAATAATAATAATGATAATTAATATAATTTGCGCGTTTATTTATATTTAATAGTCACTTTTTGTAAATATCTCAAGCAAACTTAAATGCACAGCAGTTACTTAATTTCCTATTTGTGCACATTCTTGATAGAGAAGGAAATTGAAGGAACACCCCAAGATAATTAAAAACTCTCCACTTTGGTGATGCTTACTCGCTTTATTTGTCTACTAGAGAGTGTGGTCAGAGCGGATATTAAAGTGTGCCTTTAAAGAAAGGCCAGATTAATGAAATTAGAAAGATTCTTTGATTCCTTTCCGAATTTGGTGTAATTTTTGAAAAGAATATGGCATTGAAGTATAGGACGATCTTAAAAGAGATTCGGAAAACTTACGCATGCACCGTAGGTCCGGTTCGATTCCCCAAGTGCACGGTATAACGGCACTTCGGGTCGGGAAATCGACCCACCGGTAGATCAATGATATCGTCCTATAAGGAATATTGATTAATCGAGAAAGATCAAAAATATTATTGATTACTTGTGGAGATAATTCTTCGGTAGACTGTGTGCGCGATATCAACTCTATTGATAAGATTGCCAATGTCCCTAATAACATCTGCAATAGTATAAATTTTCCCAATGAATCAATAATCCAGCAAACCAATCGATAATCAGTAACAGAAAATAAATCGATAAAGAAGTGAGTTAATGATAAGAGGAAGGGGGAATTGAATCACGTAAAGTGTAGTATGTGTGTAGATGGATATATCTCAATGTATGGGGAGGATAGAGAGTGGGAGGGGTCAGAGGGAGAGAGAGATTGAGAGAGGGAGAGGTAGAGAGAGAGCGGAAAAGGAGAGGTAGAGATAGACGTCCCCCCTATATTTCCCTTCCTTAGACTATGCTTCTCCCTTGCGCTGCTCTCCTCTTCACTTCACTACAATACCTGCCCAACACTATTGATGTAAGAACATTCATAACCATTCTCTCTACCTCCTCCTCTACCTCTCCCTTTACACTTCTCTCCCTCTCCCTCTCTCTTCATCTCCCTCTCCCTTATCATAACTTCTCCATACCCGTTTCTTTCTCTCTAGATACTCGCCTGCTGCAATGTCACTTCGGTTACTATTCACAAGCCGATCATCACGGGATTCTCATTGGGGAGGTAGGCGACCTTATCAACTTGACCTTATCTCTTTAGTAACAACCTTAGCGACCTTAACTGTGTACGTATTAAGGTCAGAAGTGCCCTTACTGTCGTTAACGCCAAAGCGGCTAAGTCTGAAGGAGGATGACGAAGATTTAATGGGCGATTCTCAACAGGCTTGTTCCTTCTTTTGATTATTAAATAATAGATTGAATTTGATGATAACGAGTGAATCAGATAACAGTTATTTTATATGTTCAGCATGAAACGTATGAGAGATTGAGATGTTAATAGCATTAATCAATAATAAATAATCAATAAATAGATAATCGATTCAGATTTCAATGTGTTCTGATCGAAATGAACCGAGTATAGGATACGTTGAGGCTCGTGGAGATGTCAAGTGTAGCCACTATGAACTGGAAACATTCTCCATACCTAATGGTTCGTTTTCATCAAAAGTTGAAGAAAAGAAAAGAAAGGCAGAGAAAACTCTTCTCGCTTCACACACTCTCTCTCATCTTTTCGTTCCGGTTATTTTATTTTCGCGTTTTTTGAACACAGCAATACTGGAACTTATGGTTTAGAGTTCCCTTAATTTTATCATAAACCATCGAAGTTTCGGTAGTACTATTATTATACAGATGCTTTTACTCTTTGATAGTGGCTCAACAAAGCATTACGACTAAATGCATTTTCCATTACTCTCTCTCTCTAAAGATAGACGAGAGAGTATTCAGAATGAGATAGTGAGACACTGGGACATAAGGGTGTTCTGCTTATGAATGGCTTCCATTGGTAAAGTACAAAGGTCATGTTGAATTTGCTCCTTTCAAATCTCTGGTCGATCTCTTTGTATTATATTTCCTCAAAAAAGTGGCTAAAATGTCATAGTTTTTATATTTATTCCATCACTGTTGTTTAACTGAGACTTGTCTTTTATAATTAGATTACCAAGCGATGTCTTGGTAAACAAAAGTGGATCTTTGTGTGCTTGGACGATAAAGTCAGTTCACGATAGATCCCCCGATCGATATCTCTCATTTGCTAACCTTCTAAGTGGGGGTTGAATGAATGTGTGAGTAAAGACAAAAGAGAAAGAGTGAGAGAGATAGGTAACATGAGATGGGCTGAGTGAAAGACAACTAATGTATACATTACAGGGACACAAAAAGAACTGTCAAAGATCAAAGATCATTATTTTTCAGGGACAATAACGGTGCCTGGATGGTATTCATTGTGTTTCAAGAGGCCTAATGGATGTGAGGAATGCAGAGTGGAGTTACTATGTAGGATTGGAGATATGAAGGTACAGATTCATTCGGTGGATAATATTGATTCGTTGGAACTAGAAACATAATGTAGATAGTGTATGGAAAGTGGAGAGGCTTCCTGTTTTCCCCTCAGTGATGGTCTATCACTATCCCAGACCCTTCAAATGCGTGTGGGTACCTAGATTTTGGATCAGAAACGCGTGTGGGTAACCCGATTTTGAGATAAAAACGCATGTGGGTACTCCAAATCGTGAAAATTTCAAGAAGATCGTCAAATTTTTGTGGGGTGGGTCTATCCCATGGGATAACCATAGACAATGTATGTTTCCCCTTTTTGAAGCTGTTGATAAAAATATATTTACTACTTATGTGGTGTTCAAAAGTCACGAAAATAAAAGGAAAAGAAGCCAGAGAGTGTGCAAAACTAGGATAATTTTCTCTGATTTTCTTTTACTTGCAAAAATTTTCGAACAGAACATCAAATGAGTGCTCATAGTTTTAAGGTTCGCAGCGCTGGGATTTGTCCGTATAAAATGTACTTGTCTAATTGCCTTGCTGCTAGATGCTAAATGCAGAAAAATTCTATCGATCAACCCCCCCCCCCCCCAACCTTTCCCTCCCTTCCCTCCTCGCGCTCTCTCTGATCTACGAACTACGGCTCTCTCTAAAGATAGAAACACATTGTGGCTGGCTACTCTCGTACCAACTACTATAAACAAGTGTATTTTATACGGTCAATACTCTTATTTTCTCTCTGTCTAATGTGTAATGTGATATAAGCATCACAAATTAGCGCGAATTATTCCTGGGTTGAGCTCAAAAGACAGAAAGTTGAGATGAGAATGAATGGGAAGTCTCCACATATTTATTATAACACAGATATGTCAGCATTAATGAAATGACATGATTGAATAATTGATTCAAATTCATCTCTCAATGGTAAAACTCAAATCGTTATACAATAATTGTTAAAAATTAACTTACCGTCTAGGGCTTCATTATCGAAGAATGCTATAGGAGAGATATACAAGATACATTTACTACTAGGTGGAAGCATTCATGAACATCATCTTCCCCCTTATCTTCTTTGTTAATCTTCATCCCAAGAAAAGATTCAGAGTAAACTCTCCTCATTTTGCACACACTCTCTCCTCTATTTTCGTTTCGTTTCGTTCTGAACATCACATATTCCTCTTATCTGTCATCCATCCATCATCTCACTCATTGTGGATTGATGGAGTATTAATATGTCTGTCAGAGAGAGAAGAGAAGACAATGATGGGAAGACAAATTGAGAATAAACAAATGAAGTTCATTATAACAATAATAATAATATTATTATTATTATAGTTGAAATTAATGAGTCCTAAGAGAATACTATTTATTTATACAACGCTAATCATTTATTTTATTTAAAACGCACTCTCTGTAGGGGAAGGGCTTGAAGTTTCAAAATCATCCTACCTTTCATATTTGGTGTTCCGAGTCGATAGGAGTGGAATACACTTAGAACATATTTATGAAGAGCAATAAAGGGCTCTGTTGTGTATGGATTCCCAGCCACAAAGTACGGTTCAGCATGTGTGGTCTCTGTTAACCATTGAGAGATAAACGATAAACGAAAAAAAGAAAGGCACTGTTTTATAATCCTCTAAATTCAGAAAGTGTCTTGCAATAGTAATAAAAAAATTAATTTATTTAATTGCTTTTTTTGTTGACATTACACAAATAGATCTAAGGAAATCTCATTTGCACTTAAAACACTTCTATCTCATTCTTTCGTCTATAAAATTACTCTATCTTTCCTTTTTTTCAATTGGTTGATTCAATTCACCCTCTCTACACTCTGCCCTTACGCATTCTGGCCAATTTTGACTAATTTAAATTAATTTCATTTCAAAATTAAATTAAATTAATCATATCATTGCTAGGATTGTATTGATTTGTCTCTCAGCGGAAGATACAAACGCATTGGAGCGGACACTATCACTTACCCTATGAAGGTTTGATCTTTGATCTTTAATCTTTGATCTCATCTCTTAAAACTTTTACATTACCTTAAATTTCAACAGAATATTTTTTATAATGAGATACTAAGATATATAGGCATAATCAGCTAAAGCATGTTCAAAACTTGGAAAATGCGTAAAAATTCGCAGTTCAAAAGTTCTGTGAATGCTCGTTTTTACCCGATAATAAAAAATTTTTTTATTGCAAAATACTAGATTAAGTCACTTATAAGCTTTGTACTTAACTAATGTCGTATGATCCTCTCTGCACATTTCAGTCCAAAAATCGACGAAAATGCTGCCAAAATTTAACTTATTGAGTAAATATGTCGAATTATCAATCATTAAAGTGCGTCTGTAACCCTGTTTGCGATCCATTTTTTTGCAATTAAACTATAAATGGAATAAAATTTGCTTAAATTCTCAAAAAATGAGCATTTTGAGCATTTTTCTCCTGAACTTTTGAAGAACATTTTCCATTTTTGAACACTACATTGGAGAACTAATCAATATTCTTGTAATGGTGAAAATGGGCTATCATGATTATAATATTATAGTTCCCTAATATGATTATGATTACTTTCATTGAACAATAAGAATAAAGCTTTTTGTAAAACACGATAAATATTTGCTCTTTGATCTTTGATCTTTGATCGTTGATCTTTGATCTTTCCAGGTTGGTTCCTCTTTTCCCTTCTCCACTGCTCATGTGAACGGTCGTGTGTCCATCTCTCACATTTGGGACAATCAACCTATTGCACATAAGGACATCGATTTGGTAATCAATTAATCGATAATTGAATAATCAGTAAAATATTCAATAAATCGATAAATAACATTTGCAGTCGGCACAGAATCTCTCAGTGTCATTCGAGTCCTTGATACCCAGACACGCTTACAAGCTAACGAGATGTTTGGTTCATGTCAAATCTAATGTAAGGTTATTCATTTGTTAGAAATTCTTGTTAAAATTGTTAGCCGCACTGTTCGTCTTTGATAAAGTGAGTGATCAGACGAATAGTTTCCATAATCATGTTTATTAAAGACACACCAAATCTAATTGGAAACTCTCCGCTCTAGCGATGCTCTCTCGCTTTATTCGTCTACGAGAGCATTACCAGAGCGGAGGTTTTCAAATTAGGTGTGCCTTTAAAGTCGTTAAATCGATACTTTCAGAGGACGTTTCACTGTATTTCGGAATCGTTCCAAACCAAGCTTTCTCTTCGAATATTCTCGATGTTACCCATTGCTTTTGTATTATTAGTATTATTTTAATATCAGTTGTTGATTGATTTCAAGTAGATTATTATGATATATATATATATACTAACTGTTCTATTCATTTTATATACTATTTTGATCTTTGATTCTTCTCTCACTATCATCAAGAAAACATTGGTCGGTGAGAGCCTCATTGTATTATGCTTAAAGGCCCGAGCTAATTTGAAACTCTCCTCTCTGGCCACACTCTTTCGCCCTCCTTGTCTACGATAGAGTAGTGTCAATGCGGAGAGTGGTGTACTTTTAAGAAACATGTAAAGAAAGTATAATACAAAGACGGTTACTTTTCTCATTCACTCTTTCTTTTTCATTTCCTTTCCCGTGTTTGAAAATGTTATTATTGCTTTCTCTCCCATATCTCTTCTTTTCTTCATATCTCCCTGTTCAGATCACTATACCAATACGAGTCTTCTTTACTTACACAACACATTGAATATACTTAATCCTTCCCCCGATAGATATTAACTCGCTTTATTCCAATTTTATTCCGTTTATATAAATAAACGATTATAAAGCTACAAGTGATCATCATAAAGATAAGCACCAAATGTATATAGAGGAAAGACGAGATGAAATTAATTTCCTAAGTGGTATTGAAGGAACGCGAAAACAGTGATTTCTCTATTTGACGAATCTACAGAATATTAGATTTTGGGGAAATTATCGATATAATCTATTCGATATTCATAAAATTAAAAAATCCTATCAAATCTTTGTTCTAATTTCATTAGTGCATGTCTAGAGAGATATCAAAGAGAGAATTAACATAATTAAAATAATATTGAACCGGAAGTCTGATGAGTGATTGCATAGATCAGTATCATTACACATGCATATGATCGGATTAGCAGAAGATGAGCAGTCAACATCGGAGGAGAGAGTATAGCCATGAGTGAAGAGAGAAGAATTACATCCACGTAGAACGAGTAGAGTATCTGCATGACATATTTTAGAATTACATAAATTTGATTATTATTGTTTTCACGTAAATTCTCCAGATATCATATACTTATATATTCATGAACTTCAATATGATGATCTTACAGTACTACTTGTTTCATTATAATGTGGTGTTAAAATCTTGTAAAAGTAGAAAAAAATAGTGTTAATTTCTGATTGTAAAAGTAGTTGGAAAAGTAGTATGCCTTCGTAATTGACAAACTTGTACAGCAAAAATCCCATCACGCGAGTGTTGGATTACTACTTTTCCAACTACTTTTACAATCAAAAAATTAACACTACTTTTACACTTTTCCATCTACTTTTACAAGATTTTAACACCGTATCAGGTAATATTTCCCATAATATTGCCACTAAACGAACGAAAAGTGTTTAAGTGATTCTTGAGAAACTTATTCGAACACTAAATTTCTTTTGGCATGAGTAGTGTAATTATTTTATTTTTCGTTATAGCAAACATCTTATAAATATTATTGAAATGAACTAAAAAATTAATAATATGAATACAATAATATAGAATAAATAATTTATTCGACTAACCTTCCTCCAATACTCTAATCTTCACACATGAATCATAGCATGGAATAGTTTCGATTCCTTCGAATTCAGGATCATCCTCGATTCCACACACTTCTTGTACCGGAGGAACATTGTAAGCTGCGTAGAGAAGACGTCTGAAACTCTTCAAGAATACACTATTGATAAAGTTAAAAGGTAAAGGTGCAACCAGTTATTCACACCAAGTTATCACTGCTAAATATGTCAATGATAATTCAAGGCCAATTCAGTAAAATCTCCTCTTCGGACCTACTTAACTTTTGGTAGATCATTTAAACAGTCAGTCAAAAGGCTAATAAACAATATTTTCGTTTTATGCAAATTTTGCATATTTATTCAAATTCTTATCAACAATGATTAAAACTACTATCATATGTATTATCATTATTTTACATTAATTTCCACTTATAGTTAGAAAGCAAAAAAGAGGGCTATATCGAACTGTCTGTATACTCCTCCACATAACATTTACTCAGAATCACAATTCACATTCGCTCAATAATCGTGTACTTTGCGCTTGGATCGCAACAAAGAAATGAGAGGAGATTGAGGGATGATCATAAATCTACGTCTAGTCGAGATAAAGGTAATAAATTGTGTTGTTGTAAGACTGGGAGAGGGAGAGGGAGAGATGACTCACTTGAGACTGGCTTTACCGTCACTTGTAATATCAGCTGATAGAGGAGATGTGCAGTGATAGCATAATAGAGAAGAGATTAGAGGAAGATGCATTATGATTACTATGTAGGGATTAATCATAGTTGAGAAGACCTCGAGGAGGGCCTTTAGATGGAGTGAGAGAAGCACTCAAGATGGCGTTGCTATGGTGATACGATTACTCCATCCCCCGTGGTATCCACTCTCTCTCATTCTACTTGATCGAATATATGATCGAGACTATCCAGAGGAGGAATATTGATTATAGAGGAAGTGGGAATAATACACATTTCTCGAACCGAGATCCGAAACATCGGACCGCATTTGTTTTGCTTATAGTCTCCTTATCTTTTCTTTTATACATTTGTTCACAGTCATGAAACATTTCATCTTCCTTGGCTCTCATTAACATGATACTTGATGACCGATACCTATGACAGAAGTATATCCGGGTAAAATATGTTTTCTGAATATTCATAACAATTTGTCGATGATGGAATGAATAAATAAATAAAATAGTTCATCAACCGATCTTTCTACACATATTATTTCATTAGCTCACAACTTCGTAGTTATAATTATCACTATCATATCACAGATGATGATTATCACTTTACAATACAATATATTTACCTTATCACCACTCTGTGGTGCAAAAGATTAAGTCTTGGGCAGGGGCAAATTGCTCGCAATTTCTTATTCTTCCGTCCCTGAGAGATACTTTTCTCCATTCAAAAACACGGTCGAAATCGATCTTGTTGAGTTGATGAAACCCACAAAAACGTTCCTATCGTCCAGTAGGCCTGCTTGACAGCCCGATAGCCTACCCTATTAACATCCTTTTGACATCAAATTTTGACAGGCTTATAGCCTACCCTATTGCACTCTTCAAATTAACTTCCATTTCTGTATGTGTATCTATCTATATCTTCTATCTCTTTGTTTCATCCTCTTATATTGTCGACTAAGATGAATGTACCTCATTGGATATGCGAAGACTCTTTGTCTACAGTTCCCACAGTCGACCTTTTTCTCAACCTCCCTCTCCCTCTCCCTCTCCCTCTCCCTCTCCCTCTCCCTCTCCCTCTCCCTCTCCCTCTCCCTCTCCCTCTCCCTCTCCCTCTCCCTCTCCCTCTCCCTCTCCCTCTCCCTCTCCCTCTCCCTCTCCCTCTCCCTCTCCTTCTCCCTTTCCCTCTCCCTTTTCCATCTGGACCTCTTCGACGGGTTTACGATACCTTCGTTTACGATTCTTTCGTGTGTGAATACACGAAAATATCACATCTGCTCTTTCTTCCCTCTTCTTCGTCATCGTCTACAGTCATCCATTATCGATCGACGAACTCCTCGAATTACGGTAAATCTATATCGATTGATTGGTTCAAATTTATGATTCGAATATCCACTACCCGATAATGAAAGCCAACATAGTCAGTTTCAAGTTTCACAACTTTATGAAGATTCAACAGAGAATTCATTTGCCGATGATCTGGATAAATATTTTTCTAATCGAATAAGAATTGAGTGGATTACAATAACTGCCATACTGTAGGTTGATAATGAGTGAATTCGGGAGGGAGGTTGGTAGATGAATTGCCATTGTGTGATATCCCCATCTGATAAGAGGGAGAAGGAGAGAGGGAGAGGGGGGAGAGGTAGAGGGAGAAGGAGAGAGGAAGATGGAGAGGGAGAGGGAGACAAATTGAAAGTGTTAGAGTGTGAGATGGTTGAGGCATTTTGATTGATTCAATTCATTTCGATAGGGGAAGAAGAAGAAGAAGAGGTGGACACACTATGGTGCAATAAATTATAGGACAAGAGGATAGAAGAAGACTTCAATCTCTCCCTCTCCCTCTCTCCCCCTTTCCCTCTCTCCCTCTCTCTCCCTCTCCTCTCCCTCTCCTTCTCTATCTTCTACTTCATTCAGCTACATGCGTATCACCTCTATCGTTCTTCTCATCCTTTTTCTACGGGAGGCATCATGCGGAATGAGTTGGTTGTGAGTTATTGATTCTATCGATTTATTGAAGTCATTGATTAGCCTGATTCAGTCAGAACTATATTGATTGATTTCTCGCAGTTATTGATTGATTATTTTGAATGAATCATCCATATTATTGAATGATCAATACAGATCAGGTGGATTGATCGCGTGGAGTGGAGGAGGTGGCAACAGGACTGCGTGTAACTCCCTCAGAGGGATTACTAAGAAACAGTTACGGTACGATAATTTTTTACACAAATAAAATTGGCATAAAATGAGACGTAACCTTTGTTGGTAGCATCTTTAGCGTGCAACATTCTTTTTGACAGAGGGCAGCCTTTGGGCATTGAGGTCCTTTAAATTTGAAAATATCTTTGCTCAACTTTTGAACTTTAGAAATACTACATTGTACTCTGACATTTAAATGAGGACTATTGCTTTGAGTCTCAATCAACTATAAAGAATGAAACAAAGGAAAAGACTAAAAATGGGTTGTCTAAAAAATTTTTTAACAATAAAAAACAATAAAGAATCTAGAACGATCCGGTGTTTCGGATCTGGTTCATGATATTTTCCGTTCGGGGCCGTATCTATGATCTCTTCCAGATACTGCAGAAACAATCCAGATGTGGTTCCATCGATCGCTGTGGGTGCATTCGATGCGTACAATGAATGTCAGTATCAGTTCAGTAAACGAAGGTACGAATTAGTCAGATATCATCATTTATTCTTTATTTATTTATTTATTTATTTATTTATTTATTTATTTATTTATTCCATCAAATTTTCAAATGTGTGTATGTAAACCCATTATTGGAAAAGCGGAAGATGGATTCTGTCTACTTTTGCCCACAGGCCAATAATCTCATTCTTTTAGCGATTTTGCATTGAAACTATTGATAATGTTGCGTGAAGTTAATGGACTTTGATATGGTTTAAACATGATGGACATCTGCATATATTTCGTTCTCTATATTCACAACCACATGTTGAAATCATCTATGAGATACACGATTGATGAGAACAACTCCGAATAAATATTCAATTTCAAATGACTCATAGACGTAGCGGTTGAAACACCATAGGGGACATTATTAGCTAACCTATTATATCATTCAATTTTACATTTAAAGTACATGCAAACATATACTTGTACATCTATTAATATTTTTAATTTAATTGTAGAAATTCAGGTGGAACTGCACACTTTTGGAATCAGTTGAAGGAGGCGGAAAGGGGCTCGAGGTCAGTTCAGGATTGTGTTATTACCACTCCCTTTTTCTTTCTTCATAATTTCTCCTTTATCTTTGTCGATTCACCGGAACTTCTTCTCGGTTTCTGGCCACCCCCCCCCCCCACAGTATTCTGGTTCAAGCCATTTTGTTTCCATAGCCTATGTTTAGCGGTCGTTTTGGCTTTCACAGTCTATAGAACATTGTGCCCCCCCTCAACCCCCCTCCCTGCCCCATTTCGATCTTTTCGATCGAATGGAGCGGTCGTCCTCACTAGGAGAACGATGTCCACGGGGGCGAAATGCTCCCCGAGCTCTCCTCAAAATGGGAGAGCTCTGGACTGAACCGGAGAGAAGGAATCGAATGCTTTTATAGGGGAATGGTGGTAATATGAAAATGAAATTCGATTAGGATGAGAGAGTATGGGAAAGGATGAAAAAAACCGAAGAAGTGCCGATTCACCTATTATCTTAATTTGACTCCTCCCTTTAATATCAAATCATAAATGATATTTGCTATGATCTTAATAATGATAATAATAAATTTATCTGACCTCGGAGAATATTTTAAGATTCATAATTAAATGTTTGATTAATATGATAAAGTCAGGAAAAAAACTATTACTTATCTTTGAACACATAAGTGAATTGCACTGAGCTTCTCTACTTCCCTTCATTCTCTCCTATCCCACATATATCATCTATAGTTCCCTCAACTTTTTTCACTTCACGTCACATTTGTTCAAAGCATTACTAATAAAAATAAATAATTAAATAAATAAATAAATAAATATTTCAGGCAGGAACTCGCGAAGCCGCCTTTGTTCACGCCATCTCATCTGCAGGTAAGTCTTTTTCATCTTCGAAAAGTAACCAATTCTAATAGTACGATTAAAGGGAGAGCGACCTCTCTCAATGGCCTCTTCATTGCGCTCACTATTTCTCTGTTCTCTAACAACGAGAGAGCGTAGACCGTTTAAGAGGCCGTTGATAAAGGTTTCGGTCCCTTTAAAATATTTTTTCACGTTTTGTTTATCATTATGAAAATAGCTACTATTTTGATTAATTATTCACTACCCAATTCTATGAGTACATCTCTTTTTATAAATTAATTTCCCGCAAAAACTGTTTTCAATATTTGGAGTAATCATTTATCAGCATAATGGTGCGCGAAATTATTCCCCATATTATTTCGGTATTAATGAGAGAGAGAGAAGGAAGACGAAATACTTCACGACTGTAAACAAATGAATAAAAGAATATATAATGAGAGTATAAGCAAAACAAACTCTGTCCGATGTTCTAGATACACATTATAGTAAATAAATATTTAGCCTGATTCAGGAGTGGCATATCGAGTAACTCGAGATTGTTCGAAAGGATTGAGTGAGAAGTGTGGATGTGATCATAGTGGAACACGAAGGAATCAACTACAACAGAGAGATATCACTGCTGTACGATTCATAGTTATTCATTATTAATCAATTTTGTCACTATTTTTTTGTTAATTTGATGTTGAGAAACTTGTAAAAGCCGCGTAAGTCATCTATGAGCATCTTTATCTTTGAGGTCCGGAAAGGATTCGAGTTCGAGGGCTGCTCGGACAATATTCAGTATGGTCTAGCTGTGTCCAGGTGAGAATCTGAAATATCTTTCTTGGTAGTAGTAAGTATTACTTATTACCACTGGATTATCACTGGTCTAGCAGTGAGATCAGGTGCCTCGAATAACGGGTTGTATCTTTACCTTTTCCTTTATATTAGTACATGTGTAAAGGCAGACTGCACACAAAACAATGGTTATATATTCCAAGCTTATGCTTTATGCTTATTATGAGCGTGAAAAGTTCTAAGAGATAGCATGAAAATAAAGAGAGAAAAGTGGTCAGGATCATTCTGCCATTGATCTTAAAGATCAAAGATTAATATTTCAGAGAGTTCGTCGATGCCTCGGAGAAGTTGAAGAATAAGAGTGAACAATCAACACTGAATCTTCACAATAATCGAGCAGGACGAGAGGTCAGTAACCTTTCATATGATTGGTCTGTGAATCCTTGAAAAATTTTAACTAAATTAAGGTCAGTCGTTACATAATAATACAAAATAAATGTACAAGAATAAGAAAAAATAACAGAAAACTTTCCGATTTTTACACTCTACGTTCTTTTTCCTTTGCGATTATTTTCTATTGCCGACACTTTAACAAAATACATAAGGAATGTGGCAAGATTGTTTGACTGCGTATGATGTTTAAACCCCGCTTATCTTCATTATCACAATCACAAAATAGACACGAAATGTCCATAAATGTTATCATTTAGAGATGGTTTTATGAGATCATCAGTGTGATCGTACTTCGAAGCTACATTTTTGAAGTTGAAAAGTGATTTCATTGCGTGAATCGATAATTTCAATCAATAATATCGTTAAAATTCTAATTGTAATCGATCGATAATAATAATAATAATAATAATAATAATAATAATAATAATAATAATAATAATTAATTTACGTTGTTGATGTTGAAGGTTATTGAACGATCGGTGCGTCGAGAATGTAAATGTCATGGAATGAGTGGGAGTTGCGATGTGAAGACATGCTGGATGTCCATGCCTCAGTTTAGGTTGCTGTACTTTTATTTATTTTATTTATTCTTTATTTTGGAAAAAAAAACTGAATCTATGTAGACATCTATTTATTTAAATATAGTAATAATAAACAGGGAAATCGGTGAGATCATGCGTGAGAAGTTCGATGGAGCATCTGAAGTCATGGTTATGAAACAGAAAATGATAATGAAACATAATCATCTCAAGAGACATACACATGCCGATCTTGTAAGATCATTTATTAATTTATTAATTAATTATTTATTCTTTGACTATTTTACAAAACATAACGTTTTATTCAATAAATGTGTCCCTAGCTGTTAAGCACTATTAAAAATCACCAAAAGCCACAATCTGTGGTGTGCTCCGTCTAATAAGGATTAAATGTACAAAGCGACATAATCGGATTTAAAATATTACAGATGTTTTGCTTATCATTTCTATTTAGAAACTTATGTATTGATGTTCATGTGATTAAAAATTATAAATCAACCCGATTTAAGGTTTACATGAAGCCGTCTCCTGATTACTGTGTGACCGATATGGCGAAGGGTATACTTGGAACGAAGGGACGACAATGTAATGAGAAGAGTATGGCTATGGATGGTTGCCAATTGGTTAGTTTCATTCATTTTCATTTCATTAAATAAAATAAAAATTTAGCCAGCTTTTCGATTATGGCTAGCAGGTTTTAAACGTGCCTGCTATTAAAATCTGGCTTGTTAAGTATTTTGACCGTTAATGAGTTGATATAGGTCTGAATCCTTATCAATTGTCATCTGTCTCTTCATATCACACACTATCTCGTTGTTCTCTGTCATGAGAAGATGTCATTGATTGACAGCCATACAATGACATACATGACAGTGTATTGATTTATCAGTGGAATAATAGGGAAGAGAAGGCGCGTATGTCTCAATACTTTGTCATCTAGATGTAGGGAGTAGCCTCTGATCAATCCGTGACGTTGAGAAACCAACTTTGACTTTTATGAATCACTGGATGATCTTTTTTTCGAAATACAAAAATGAGAATAATAATATTAATTAATAAATAAATAAAATAAATACATAATAATGTTGCAGATGTGTTGCGGACGAGGGCACAAGGCAATCGTGAAGCGAACTGAAGAGAAATGCAATTGCAAGTTCATCTACTGTTGTCGAGTCGAGTGTCAAACTTGTGTGAAGGAGGAAATCAAACATATTTGTCTATGATCTACCCTTTCATTTATTGATTTTTATCAGCCGATCTACCAATTTGTTCCACTATCTCATTCATTACATTACCAAACGCACTGATCTCTTCATTTTTGTACTTAATTTTCGTGTGGTCTTTGTGTCTTTTTACTTTATAACTTCTCGAAAGTCGCGAGAAGAACACTTTTCTAGCCTTTCTTTTAAATATTTTCGCGACTTTTGAATAATTCATTATTGTTCAAACGTTGTGAAAAGAAAACAAAAGTCGAGAATTCTCTCCTGGTTCACACTCTCGCCCATTTTTTCGGTTCGAACCCTTTCTTTTCATGACTTTTGAACATCGCATTAATAATCGTATCATTCGCTATTCAGTAGTTCAACTTTATATCTTTTTTTATTTAGCTCGTCTCTCTCTATCCATCTATCAGGCCTCTAACCAAGAAAAAAATATCTTTGAATATTTCTCAACTATCAATGGGACGAATAGTCAATCATAATTGCATGATATGTCATTCAATTCTCTTTGACAATTGACAATCTGACAATTCTCTTTGACAATTCATACATCCTATTGCTAATTGAAAAATTCCAATACACTTTCTGTTTGTACTTCTTCATACTTCGATCCATTGCCTCGCTCCATCATCGACAATATCAACTTTTGCTTTATTCGCCTTATTTTACTGCTCAATCATGACACATAATATATCACATTTTGATAGATATTCAACGTATAAAAATCCCTTGAATTATTTGTGCGAGAGTAGCAACATTTCTTGTTTCGCATAGAAACTATAACGATCTCTTTTAAATATCAAATCAGAGCGGCGAAGGTCAGACGGGTTAGGTGTGAGGCAGTGGAGTGGTAATCGAGAGGGAGGCGATAGGGCAGGTATTCGGTGCCGAGTGTTGCATTTTCACACACGCTGTCTTGGTATGTACTACAGAATTGTTATTTTCATATGAAAGTACATTTTATACATACAATATGACCGCATTCGTTATGACCGGAACATAATATGCTTAGCAATACAAATCTGTACAAATACAATAAGATGGCATCAAATTCCCTTGCCCAAAACGATGTTGGAGAGCTCCTCGAATCGGGCATATTCCGCCGAGTTGTCGTAAGATTCAAATAAGACAGTAAACACCAGATGTTCGAGACGCGGAATCCGTGCAGGGACGGACTCGAATATTCGGATGAGAACGTTGTCTCGGAAGGATCGTAGTAAAATACGACGGATGGAAAATGAAGGGAATTTTTCCTGAAACCGATAATTTGGATTAGTCTCTTGCAAGAAGTTGATATCACTTATTTCCTGCTATTTTTTTCATTCAATAATATCCATCAAAACTAAATAAGGATAGGAGAAGGAAGAAGAAGGAAGGAAATATGTCAAGAAGATGGAAGGAGAAGGAGATATGTCAAGGAAAAATGAAAAAATGTGGGTATGAGAGGGGAGCATCTTTTCATCTTTTCTTATCACTTTTATGAACAGTGGAAAGATGATTGCATTAAAAATGATATGATAGACGTCTGATTATATTATTTGAATGAGAGTGAAAGTGATCTGTTAGTATGTAGTTGAGAGGTGATAAAGGCTAAACTAACAAGAATGTGCTAGTCTCTATCATAAAATAAGATAATAAATATTATTAGAATGGGCCCATCTCATTCATGAATCATGAATGATTATTGATTACCTGTAGTGGATAGAGGATGCTCTCGAGACTGGGAATAATCTCGAAGAGAAGAACCTGAGGGGAAGATTACTGTAGATCATTTTCAGATTATTGATTGATGATACCTGTGAGTGTTTGATCAATCGATCGACGCCATCTTCGCTTTTTAAGAGCTCTCCAAGTTGGTGTTGAGAACATTGGAAGGCCTTGCAGGCGTTGTTCTCGATGCCCAACTTTGCCGCGCCTTTCTGTAAATAAAAATAAATAAAAAAATTGAAGAGAAAAGTTAGGTGAATTATCATAAGGCGCGACAGACTTTTACCAATCAATATGATCTTTTATCAATCAATATGAATGAAACTCACACATCCAACGAAAAAATCAATAAGCTTTTGCTTGTTGATATTCGGAAGCGAGGCTACTGTATCCGCCAGAGTTTGTCGCTCATCCCAACCGGGATTAGACCCTTGCAGGACGTTGAAGATAATCAATTCAAATCTGAAAGTGTGGAAAATTTAGTAAGAAAAGAGACTACTGTAACCGAAAGTCGAAAAAAATCAATAAATCGAATTAGAAAATCAGCAAATTTAGCTAGAAAAAATAAATCGATACTTACGTGAGCGCAGGTGATTGGAGAAAGGAATTCTTTTTAGTGATTGAAGATGGTCGTGGAGAGATAACGGAGTGCTTTTTATCCAGGGCTAAATATCGAAAGAAATTATTGATTGATGAATAGATGTAAATCGACAGAAGGTATAGAAATGAATGACAGCCCGCTTGAGCATTGAATGTAATATTTGTCGAGAATAGTGCAATCAATGGAGAGATGACGACATTCAGATTAAGATAAGAATAATGACAGTTTAAAAAAAAATATCTTGGGTTTTTAGATAGAGTCTGTACAGTACTAAAAATTGTACAATTATATTCAAATTCCTTATTGCTCTTGCAAAAAAATGTTCAAACAAAAGAGAGGCTTTTAGAGAGGATTTGTCAGTGCGGGAAACAGTGAAAGATAAATAGATAATCAATAATGAGCAAATGAATAACTCACGAGATAATGCAGAAAGGGAAGCAGTGTTTCTCCATAGGACTGTGTCAGGGATTCCTTTCATGTTTGGAGTGTGGATGTAATGATCGAATGAGCGATGAATGAGTGAGGCCTTGATTATCAGTCAATGTGTCACGAGAGAACATGAAAAGGGGTCGGAGTCTGATAAGGGGAGATTGACCTATCATTCTTTATCTGTAGACACAAGAAAGTGACAGAAAGCACGTTACACACCTTACATGCAAAGTGTGCAATAAAAATTACCCATTGTAAAGTCGAGTTACGAATTACATATAGATCTATCGACAATCTACAACATCTCAAGTTATCGAGAGTCAGTTGAAATCATTCGCTCTTGTTCTTTTGGTGATGAGCGGTAGCTATGGTATTCAATCTAGTTCTGAAAATTGATTGAATAAAACTGCGCAAGTGTGCCTGATTTCATGTCCGAACAAACGGCGAATATCTTTATGATAATTATATTAAATTAATGATTCTGTGACAATTGAAGAGATAAATAGATGGAAAAGGGAAATATCCAATCATTTTTACAATGGCAGAAGACGGACTGCGGCTGTGGCAGAATAGTTACTACCATGATCCTTCCCATATGAATACGTTCCAGAAGGTATCATTTGATTACTGTAGCTTAGATTACTGTACTGCTAGAATTACTGTACTGCCTACGGTATCTCTAATGGTTACGGTATCTTTTGTAGGTGATCACGTATGGTGCTCTCGCCTGGGCGGTGTTTCTGGCTATAATGCAAGTACTGCTGTTGTTCGGAAAGGATCCTAGGGTAAGAATTGGAGTACTGTAGATCATCGATCGATAATAATGTAATCGTTGTAGGAGACGAAGGAGGAGAAGAGTCAGACAGAATCTGCTAGAATGCTACTCCGACACCACAACACCAACATGAACAGTGTACGGTAGACATTATTGATTGGTTTAGAATAACTCGATAGGTTGAAGAAATTATTGATTCAATAAATGCTGACTTTACAATTGATTATTCAGTTTAGCAATCGATTCATTGCAGAGTTCGAGTCGTGAGAAGTCAGATAAAGAAAAAGAAGATAAAATGGATAAGACACAGGCGACACAGACAATCGCATCGGACAGACCGATGGATTACACTCAAGAGCCTTAATACTTGAATAAAGATACTAAATGAGATATTTGATCGATAACACACTCTAGAAGAAATTTTTCAGATTTCGGCATTTACTTATTTAATAATATATTTATCGCATCTTGGAGAAAAGAGACAAAAGAGATTTTCATAAACAATTAAAATACATATTAAAACAAGAAGTTGCGACGATATAGGTGCAACTTTCCATTTTCGGACAACACGATTTGAGAAAAATGATAGATAGCGTGTACTAGATGAAGGGTTCATACAAATTCTAAGTTGATGACCTCGAGTAAAATTCAATGTGTTGGAAAATATAAAGATGCTACGGGGGTCAAAAAGATCAATAATTGTTCTATGAGTTTCTAAAGTGGGGAGCTCCAAGGCTTGTAGACGATCCGCATACGATGTGTACGGTAGACGACAGCGTTTACATACCAATCTGTAGTTTAGTCTATTATCTATTTTATTATCTATTGTCTATTTTCTTATTTTTATCATAGTTAAATGTGTCCTCTGTATGTTAAATATATGTTCAAAAATAATAAGCTACAGTTCATCGGTGGAGAATCTAAAACTGGTGAAAGAATTTGATAGATGTCATTGTTTCGATGTGAGTATTGAACGTTTTCGTATCCTTCGAACATCTCATGGTTGACGTTATGAATAATCATTAAATTCATAATTTTATTTATTGTGTTTAGTAGTTCAAAATAAAAATAAAATTTGGGTAAACTAAAAAAACCTAAAATAATATTACGCGAGTAGCGATTCTTGCGGCGGCACTGTGTTTACCAGCGCGAGAAGTGCATACGCCCGGAATGATAAAATGTAAATATTTCTACAATATTGATTTTGCTCGTTTAACTTTGTTTATGGATCGATATTTACGAATTTAAACTATCGTGCATGACTAACACCTCGATGAGCATTGCTCCTATTATTTTGAACAGCGATCGATTGGCTTTAAATTTGATTTTTACCTAAATTATGGTTAAATGTTTTAAATGTGAATATTGTCAGGGTCGCCGGATGCTGAGGAGTCGAAGTATCACATTAATACATCGTCTGTGTGCTGTGCCATCGACTTCCTCCTCCATCTCATCCCACTCACTTCCTAATGTACGTTTTAAACATTAAAATAAATAAATATAATAATACACTAAAACTTTTTATTTTTACAAAATTTAGATAGTAGAATTCTTAGGTAATAGCATATTGTTATTTTCAGGTTAAACCGATAGAGGATGAGCTAACATCAGTTGCCCATCCTCGGCCCTTCTCCGCTCCTACACGCGTGCCTGTCTCAAAGAAACGCGCGCCAAAACGGGAGCTTGGCATCATTGGTGGGTTGCTTTCCCGCCCAATTATTCTTATTTCTCTTTCAATTTCTCCTTTATTTATTATCTGATATTTATTATTATTATGATTTTAAACGACAACCGTTTTTGGCATTTTATTGACTGATATTTGTTATGTGAAATTATAGACGACAAATCGGACTAGCAACAATATACAATATATTGATTGTTTATCGAATTTGCAGTGACCGACGAAAAACTGCAACAATGGGTGCGGATGGAGCCGAGGGGACTGGCGTCGGCCTATTTGCAGTTGTCCAAATCGAAACTGACGATGCTTATCACGTCGACGGCCATGGCTGGTTATCTGATGGGACCGGGTGCTATTGATTTTGGTGAGTTTAGAAAAAAATACATTTTAAAATATAAGGTTTAAAATATATTTTAAAATCATTATTTGCAGTGACCCTAGCAGCTTGCGCCGGAGGCACTGCCCTTCTGTCATCGGCA
Organism: Parapristionchus giblindavisi; assembly: GCA_943737045.1. Classification (NCBI taxonomy): domain Eukaryota; kingdom Metazoa; phylum Nematoda; class Chromadorea; order Rhabditida; family Diplogasteridae; genus Parapristionchus; species Parapristionchus giblindavisi. Next base: position 143,118 of record CALSFV010000305.1, on the reverse strand, counting down.
GCCAACGCTTGCAATCAACTGCTCGAAGCACCGTATGATGCACAAATGAAGAGAACACAGAGTCGAGTACTCGTTGTCCATAGGTTGGTTATTATTGATTGATTGATTTGTTATTGATATTCTCATTGCGTAGGACAATCCTCAATTGGTTATCTTGACATCTGTCCATCTATGGTATCTAAACGGCTTCATATTTGCATCCCTCTTCCTCATGTCCAATAATTAACTTATCTGTAAATTACGCCCTAGCCCCTCGTATCCAATCGATTGTATCCAAAGCCGAAAGCAGATGCGCATATATTTACTGTATCTTCTTCTCTCGTATTCTTAACACGTAAACTACACCCACACCTATTCTCTATCTATGTTGGGCCTATTCTTGAATATGCTTCTCATGTTTGGTCCCCACACGAACAATATCTGATTTATCTTATTGCACAAGCACAACAAGACTATACCCTTTGCATTTATGCTAAATGTCATCCATATTTTGATCGTTTGTTATCTCTAATGCTCGAATAACTTGACCCAAATCTCATTAAATATCGATATCCCCCCCCCCCCCCATTCGAACATGCCATCTGCTGTCTTTTAATTACAGTTACCATTGTCATCCAATTATTCATCTAGATAATTATGCTTTTGTAATTTGTATTTAATTGTAGGTTTTCTCCTCTTCATGCGTTCACATTCGCTGGTGTATCGGCTGCTGCCGGAACAGCTCTACTGCTAGCTGAAGTAGACCATTTATTGATTTATCGATTATCTCTTTGTCACAGCCATCTGACTTGTATTATTGTCATATTGAGCGGACCTTGTGACGCAGAGTACTGTGATCGATGTTTATTATTCTAATCCCTGCCATCTACTTATAACCTATAGTATTAACCTATAGTTATAACCTATAGCAACTTATAGTAATCGATAACATACATTTCGGGCTCTCACAGCATTTATTCATTCCTTTGAGACAAACGCTCTAGCAGCAGCTCTGGGCGTGCTCAATGTGGTCCTGTACGCGGGAGTGTACACACCAATGAAGAGGACGACGATTGCGTGCACTTGGGCCGGTTGGTAATTTTATATATTTAAATTATTTTTTTTGTATTCTTTTTTCCTGAATTAAAAAAAATTGTGTAAAGCTAATTTAAAACTGTGCTTAATAATAATATTTTTCCCCTGAGCATTATTAACTAGTACATTTTTCAGGCGCTGTCGTCGGCGCCATCCCTCCACTAATGGGCTACGCTGCTGCCGCGGGCACTCTGGACGCGGCGTCACTAACTCTGGCGGCTATCCTCTACTCGTGGCAGTTTCCCCACTTTAATGGACTATCGTGGAATCTGAGAGGAGATTACAGCAAGGTTTGTGAATTATTTATATTTAAAAATATATTTAGATGATTTACATTTATATTTATTATTTCAATAATAAAAATAATAATATTGTTTAGTTGAGTTTGCATTATAAATGATTTCATATTAAAATATTTTGTGATTTAGGCAGGCTACCGTGTGATGTGTGTGACGGACGAGGCCCTCTGTCGTCGTACATCTATCAGACACGCCCTCGCACTCGTTGGATTGTGCTCGGTGGCTGCACCACTCACAGATCTCACCACCATGACATTCGCCATTGATTCCCTGCCTGTCAATGCTGCACTGGTGAGTAATCGATCGATATTCGTAGATCATAGACAATCTCCATAGAGAAGCATAACACAACCTGCTTTTTCGAGTCTAAGATTTGAATCCCATATATTTTTGTTGACGTACTATTACACCAATGTATAACATTTGATGGAATACATAATAATTAGCTTACTTGAGGTGTATCTATCGTGGAAGTTCTACCGTGCTCCGGATGCGAAGAACTCTCGGCAGCTGTTCTTCTACTCACTCCTATATCTACCACTTATTATGATCCTCATGGTGATGAGTAATGGGGGCAGAACCAAGGAGGAGAAGGCGAGGAAAGAACATGTAAAGATAGAGTCCAGTATGGACGCATAGAACTGTAGCTAGGTGTGATGTTTGATCTTTGATCTAGGTGTGATCTTTGAACTATACTGTGCTAGGACGAAACATACAATTAATAATATTCTCTCATTTACACTGGTGACGCCATTCTTTGAGTTTGATAGATATGCTGCCCATAGATCCAATTGATTATCGATTGATCAATCAAGTACATACTAAGCTGCCCTATGATTCATTCGATCGATCGATATCTAACACTACCATGTACAATATGATAAGCTGCCAGCACTTTCGCCCTCTTTACACCCTCTTCTTCATCATCTTTCTGAAAGATTCTTTCACGTTGTTTGCGTTTGTCTTCTTCATCCTTGTTGTTGTCTGCCCAGTGAGTGTGTGTTAGAGAGATAGAGTCATAGTGACCATATAGCACTATCTTGTTGTTAGAAGTCGATCATTGTTGATTACTGTTCTTATGGTATTTTTGTGTTGAAGTTATTGTAGTTACTGCACTCCTTTTTGATTACTGTACCTACCGTACCGTACTCTGTGTGTTGTGTATCCACTCGAAGAAATTGCTCACATAGTTGAATAAATGTATCATAGCTCCTCATTTCCTGTCCCCTTTGACGTTCAAATGGTTCCTAGCCATTGCTTCGTATCTCAATGTTTTTAAATTTTATTTATTTTAAAGTGGCTTAATTGTTTTAATTAGTATTATTAAGTTTATCAGAAATGGCAGCTGGGAAGCTGTTGCACTCTCAGCGGTTGCAGATCGTGGACAGAAGTATTCTATATGTAAGTATCAAGAACTTGTTCAATATTTAAAAAAAAAGTAATGCTACTGTATACCCTATCACATGTTATGCGACACTATTAATTTAATAAAAAATAATAATAAATAATTGTCAGATATCCGACTACGACAAGTCGCGCACGAACGAAATCTCCGGTCTTATCACATCTATGAGCTGCATACTTCGTGCCGTATTCAACCAGAAACCCCCTACTGTAAGTGAATGATCTTTGATCTTTTATATCCCTATTGGGGGTGATCTTTGATCATTTGTCTTTGAACAATGCATGATCAGGAACTACGGCGTCTATTCTGGCTGGTTCGAAAGGAATTGGATATGTTTCGCACGGAGGACATGAATGACCACTCCAAGGTTGGTTTCAATAATATTTTAATACATATATAATATTAAATTATAAGTCGAGTTATGCTTACCTACATGTAGTCCGATGATTCTCTTTCATGCGTTTCTCTTTCCTTCGGATGCAGACCTCAATATCAGATATATATTTTTTAGTTATTTAGTTACAAGCGATATTGTCAGGTGATTCGGGCCTTCACCGAGCTCTTCGTGGTGGTCACCGAGGATCTCGTTGATCGACTCGACGACTCCGTCCCGAAGCCTCCCAAGATCCGCTGTCTCGAGGAGATGTCCACACCGATCGATATGACCCAACCTCTGTCCCTGACGACCGTACCCCGGAAGCCGCAATTGGAGTTTGACGAGATGGACCCGGATACGATCGAGGTACTGGAGCGGCATGATATACTGGATCATGAAGAGATCGTGGTGGACGATGATGGTGATGATAGGGGATTCGATGAGAGTACCATGGATGAAGAGGAAGGGGCACGGTCTCAAGTGAAAGAGAAACCCGATCGATATAGTGGTGGTATGGTCCCTAGGAAGAGTCCCACCACGAAGAGACCACTCTCTCAGTCGATGAGATACGCAGGCGGATTGGGATCCGTCGCCAGGAAGATCGCACCCGCCGCACCACGATTCACACCGCTGTCCAGACAGAAGAGCTGTCAGATTCCTCGACGCCGATCAAGGTTGTCGTCTGGAAGACAGATTTCCCTCACCTCTCCACTTACACAGTATCTTTCTCCTGTCAAGGCACTCGCTTCTTATGGATCTATGACATCATCACCAGCTCGACTACCGTACCCTGGCACCCCTCCTACCACATCGTATCGGAGTACCACTCGGGATGTGCAGAGTGGAACAAAGAGCGTGTCGATTCTGAGAAAGGTGATACGAAATCCTGTGGAGTTTTCATTGAACGAGCAACAACAGGAACACGAAGAGTGGATGGATCAGGATAATTTTGGTGCTATGGAAGATCATCGTTTCGCTGAAAGGTGAAATATTGAACATCGGTTGATTTATTGATTGATTAATTTAGTGATTGATTATTTCAGCGCTAGCCCATCACGTCGAGTTCAGAACAAGCGACGTGCTCGAGGGAAGCAGATGAGGGAAAGGGAACAGGATGATGGATACGATGATGAAGGGCAATATGGAGTGAGGTATTGATTGATCCATTACTATTTATTGATTTATTAATCAATGATTATCGATTGATTGTATTGTATTGTAGTATGTCTCGAGCGGCAACGCGTCGTCGATATCGAGAGACGCAGATGCTGAGACGAGATGAGGAGAGTGGTATACTGATGAAGGTGTGTCCACGAAGTGTACAGGCACACCGGAACAGGACCGAAGATGTCATGACTACGGTAGGAAGGATATTGATTGATTCTTGCGATTTATTGATTGATTTAAGACTTCGTTCTCGTCCTTTATTGAACGAAGAAAGCGTCGACTGGCCAATCTGGGAGTGCCCGAGTTTGAGACGGAAGAGATTGTTGAAGATAGGGCTGAGAAGGTTAATATATTTTAACATTTGGCTCACTTATGTCGTACACGTAAATTTTGGAATGTGTTGAGTCGGGGGCCAAATTTAAAACGCTTATGGTCCATAAAATTACTGTGAAAGGTCACGGTCAGGTTTGTTAGTCAACGATTAATGATGTAATGTCCTTTTATCTAAAAGAAGAAACGATTTTACTAAAAAAATTTTCAGACATTACTCGAACAGAGTGTTCTAATGGCGAAGCAGGAGCGAGCTGAGGTACTAAATATTGATCGCTTATGTCGTTTATCAATCGATATATTGATTTATCGTTTTATTGATTGTGTAATTTTTGAAGATGTCCCTAATGGCGGAGTGTGGTGCTAGTACTCTGGCTAGTACACTACTGAATGATGGTCGCGACACGTCGAATATGATCGAGGCCACCTTCAACACCCAATTGTCGCCCGTGTGGTACACTTCACAAGAACGCAAACAGGGAGCCGGATTGCTGTCGGCTAGAATGTAACTTTATTTATTTATTTATTATTCGTTTGTTTTTAAAGCTGATTTAGATACAAGTTCTGCTGCTTAGGTCCTAGAGGAGATCCTAAGCAGTGTGGGCTTTATTTGTTTATCTTGTTAACATATCATTTGCAAAAAGGGAAAAGTTCGGCTTTAGTACTATACATTCACAGAAAATTCCTCAGCTAGGGATTTTTTTTGAGAGTATAGCCAATATTTGCCATTCAGAAGACGTCTTGAGGAGGAGCGAGCTAGATCATTGGATCATACCGATGAATATGATTCATCCACAGCACAACCATCTCCTTCTATCCCGTCACGACACAAATAAAGTAAGATAAACAAATCTATCGATATATCGATCCACTCACCTTTTTGCTTTGTGTTGTTTGTGTGTGTGTAAGTGACTACTACATTATGCACCCTAATTGTAGTTGTTGTCATTAACATTAATGCTATTTATTTAAATAAATGGTTATTGTTGGTACAGTAGTATGCACGTTAATATCACTTACTCGGTCCTTGGCCATAGGCACTATCTGATCTATTCATAAATCGATATATTGATTTATCGATTGGTTGTTCAGTTCTTTTCTCACTCTCCCATCAGTTATCACTTTCTTCTCATGTTGTGCCTATGGAGATGCACTAGTCTTTTGTATATTGTCTAATCAATTATCGATCGATATTTCAGATGGATACAGTAGGCCGCACTACTACCATCAATTCGGCCACCGATATTGAGCGTATGTCGAGGCTGCTGGGAAAGGTTGGATTTGTTGGATGATTTATAATTGACGAAAATTTTATTTATTGATTCCAGTTGTTGATCCATAATGAGCGAGAGCATTCGTATACTAGTAGAATGATGGTGGAGATGTCGAGATTATTGATTGATGCCTACGAAGGAGTGCCTGTAAGTTCAACCTCATCTCATGATGGACCTTCTTTTGTAGACAAGATGAAACGTCAATCTAACTGGTGACTTTGGTTCAGATGAGTTTCGATCGACTAGCAAGACAACGCCGACGAGCAGACTCTCGACGTGATGAGGTTTTATTTCACTCTCATTACATAATTTTATTGATTTTTTTAAAGATAAATAATAAAAAATAATAGAAGGTTTGCAAGATTGGTATCCGTATACAAAAAGCATTGCTCTTAGCAGTCGCGAGCAAACCCTCTGCCATGTCTAGCAGGCTTATACAAATCATTTAACCAATTAAAAATAAAAGAATAAATTCCAAAAGAATATGAATATACGATAAATATTTTTTCCCTTCAGATGTTTGGCCACTTCTCCAAATTGGTCGAAATATTTCTGAAGGATTTTAACGAGCCGAAACTTGACCAGGTGATTGCACGTTTCGAACTTTGGGTATTATGACAATCAGATTATAGCAGTTGATAGATGATAGCTTTTATTTGTGAAAATCTTATTCATAGCTCATAAATATTGTATGCTACGATCATGTATTCGTAGCCTTCTTTCTAATCTCCAAACTTTATCATATTTTTCAAACATTTAATATCGAATCGAATCATAAAAAAATATACTCCGAGTGCAGATAAATTTATTATTATTGTTATTATACGGATAATTTGATTTACTGTAATAATAATAATAATAATAATAATAATAATAATAATGGTATCGATTTTAGGAAATGGTTGTCACTGTGCCATCATCTCTTCACACAATATGTGATTGCTGTCGTCCACAACCGAACTATGATCTATCATCGTGCATTACATCGACTCCTATTAGAAAGACTGCCAAGGATAAGGGTGCACCATCGCGCCATAGGGTATGTCATTAGAGATTTATTTTTTTGTGATTATTGATTGATTATCGATTATTTATTGTCTCTATTATCGATTGATTAGCAGTGTGAACGAATCGTTTATTGGTTGTCTCTTTCCAGGGTGGCGGTTGCTTGGAGAGTTCGGTTTGAGTGCAGCTTACTGTATCCTCAACACTATCGATTGATATTGGATCATCGATGTAGTTGTGTCCTGTGCAATCCACTAATTCTGCTAACAATAGTTATACAAGTAGTTCTTTCAGTAATTATGCTAAAAAAATCAATATCCAATAGATTACTGTAGGCATTATTGGTTCCTAGTATACCAATTCATTTTCTAATTAAACGTGTATTTTCCCCACATCTCATTCATTCCAATCCTTTGTGTTATTTGTTTGTTTCTTGTTTCGTATTCTGCAGTTAGCTGTTACCTAACTTACATGTGTACTGTTTTAACCTCAGTATAAAATGGTTTTTGCGTCCAACTATTTGATCTATTGACGTTCCACCGGTACCTGTTGTACCGTATGAAATACCTCTCCCACTCGATTATTGATTGCTATTTGGCGAATGAAATCAATTATTGATTGTTTGCAGACAAGTATCATGTCCGACTCACCAGCTCCAGTAGTGAAGCGTGGCCGCGGGCGTCCACCCAAGAGCGGAGGCGCCGTTAAGAAGGGCGGAGTGACCAAGAAGGATACGGTAGGCTACTTTTTAAATGAAGAAATAGTTATTGTGTTGCGGACAGTACAAGTATTTCCTCCTTTTTTCAGACTACTTCAGGGGCGAAGAGAGGACGCGGACGTCCACCGAAGAACGCCGCTTCTCCCGTCAAGGTATCCACTTTATTTTTTGTACCTGAAGTACAGTTTGAATTGTGTTATATTTATAACCAAATACGGCTATTTTGTATCCTTCCTTTGGTCTGTCCACTTATTTAAATGAGTCGAAATTTTTTATTGCTTAGTTAATTGAGTATATTTAAGAAGGCTGAGGCTGATTCTGAGAAGACACCCGAGGGTGAGGCTGAGGAGGTCGAGGCTGCTGCTGCTGAAGCTCCATCGAGCTCCAAGCCTGCGACTCCTACTGCTAACGGAGAGAAGCGCGGCCGTGGACGTCCCAAGAAGCAGTAACGAGTGTGGCGGCCATTGTGTACCGTAACACGAGCTCCCTGTCCCCCCCCCGTCCTGCTACAGTAACTTTTGATGCTAATCGATACTATTACTGCTGCTTTATACTGAAATTGCATATTCTTTGCATTGAGACCCAAAACGATCACTATGTATATTACATTCTATGCATTATTAACTTAATGTAATTTAATAAATTATAACACCGTTCACCCCCTTCATCATAACCACCTTCAATTTATTTACTTCATTCATTTGTTCGCACTTTGTAACCCTATTTCACTTTCTTAAACTCTGATCTCTGCTTTGGAAATCTCAACATTCTTTTGCATAAAGGCTTTGGCAGTATATCCCTGTATTGATTTTTCGTCTTGATTTATCGATCAGTTTACGGGCTGTATTGAATACATATCTATCTATCACCCTGGTGGTCTCCCCCCTTCATCCAGTCACTGTGTGACATAATCATTGATGTTTTGTAGAATGGCTAGTGACACTGAAACTGCCGTAGCTCCAGTGAAGCGAGGCCGTGGACGCCCTCCGAAGAAGGGAGGAGTAGCCAAGAAGGCTGCAGCTGCCCCTAAGGTATGATCATTCTTTAATATTAATAATATTTTTTTGTGAGACGGTTACTCTACTCGGTTGATTACTGTGCTTGAATGTTTCCAATCTTTATCGTAATGCGTAACTATCCTCAATTGGACGTATTTAAGGCTGCTGGCGCAAAGAGGGGACGTGGACGCCCTCCTAAGAAGGCTGTCAAGGTATACCTTATATAGGAATCACTATAATTTTTTTGATTACTGTAGCTACTTTGTACAGTACTCTCCACATTAACTGTGTTAAATCTGGCCATCATATCTCGGTGCTAATAATTAAGCAAATGGTTGTTTAGGATGCCTCTTCAGATGATGCTTCATCTCCGTCTGCCTCCCAGAGTCCTGCTCCCGCTCCCGTGACTCCTTCAACTCCCGCTAGTGGACGTGGACGCGGTCGTCCACCCAAGAAGGCCGCTTCGGTACGTGTCACTTTTGAGTATTACTGAAGCCTTCTTAAATTCTTGATCGTCAATCTCAGATAAAGAATAATAATAATAATATCTTTGTGTGGGTTTCAGGTAAGCATGATAATGAAATACATAGAGAAATAGATTAGGGACACATACATACAACACCACAACGAGACAGTTAGGTTGAATTAACCAGAAGGATAATACTATGTTTTTTTTTTTTAAAAATTTTCTTTATTTGTATAGTATCCTATAACACAATATTGTTCTAGGATAGTTCAAGGCAAAATGGTCAATTTTAACTTTTAAAAAATTTTCCAAACATTTGTTTATTATTGTAGGAGTCTGGTGATGATGCTTCATCGGCATCCGCATCCCAGAGCCCTGCTCCCGCTCCCGTGACTCCTTCAACTCCCGCTAGTGGACGTGGACGCGGTCGTCCACCCAAGAAGGCCGCTCCAGCTGCCTCGGTACGTGCAACATCTGAGGATTACTGTAGCCATCTTAAATTCTTAAGAATCAATCTCGGCTTTATGCATCGTTACATTTTCCTTACGTGTGTACGCCGTAACCTCCTCCGCCGCGTCTCCGTCGTTACGGTGGAGCTTACGGCGTAGGCACGTAAGTCAAATGTAACGATGCATTAGAATGAATAATAATGCTACATTATTTTTTTTTAATTTTGCTATTTATTTGTATGTATCCTACATTATTGTTCCAATTCGAGGCAAAATGGTCAATTTTAACTGTGGAAGTATAACGAATTATGTATTTAATTTGTTTATTATTGTAGGAGTCTGATGATGATGAGGGTGAAGGTGCATCTTCTCCTCCTGCTAAGAAACGTGGACGCGGACGTCCTGCCAAGACCCAGTAGACCCTTTTCTACCGTAACCCTACCGTAATCACTCTGTCTAACATGTTGACTCTCTGTCTCCTTCTGTAGCGCAGTACACACTAATATTTGTCCATGTTAATCTTTTTTTTGATTTGACAGTCTGGGACTGGGAATTTCTCTTAACCCCACTCGTTTACCCATACATTTACTCATTCTAATTCCATTTTTTTTCTGTTCGATGTTTTTGTAACTCTATTCGTGATCATACTCACTCACAGTAATTCTTTCACACTTTCCACTACGTTTGATCTCTTGTGTTCTCTTCCTTCGGCACTTACAGTCACTCGTCACTCGTAATCGACAGTTTGAATAAAGTTCTTGAGCTAGTTTTATATCAATTTCCATAGTTAATCGATTATTGATTGGTTCATCGACCAATGTGAATATCTTTGGCGCCCTCAATATGGCAAACGTGGCTATTGCTCTTGCGCCGACCGTATCCTGGCAAGGTGGAAAGAATATTGCTTAAACAAGAGCTTGCATTTATTTGTAGAAGATGACGAACGCAACTGCTGTGGTGGCCAAGAGAGGTCGTGGTCGTCCACCAAAGAAGGGAGGAGTAGTGAAGAAGAGTGTTGCATCGAAGAAGGTTGCACCTTCCACCCCCAAGGTACAAATACAATCAGTTAAAATATCTAACATTAATAATTTTATTATTCTTTATTTCATCAATTAAAGGGCGAGTAACCAATTTATCATGGACTGAATTTTTTTCACGTTTTTTTTCCAAAGACATTTCTCTCAATGCATTTTTATTTAATTCGTCCCTTTAATAAGCTCTCTAGGCTTAAGGTTTTCCGCATTGCTTTGATTTAATATTCTCTATTTAAGGCCGCAACTGTCGCCAAGAAGGGACGCGGACGCCCTCCCAAGGCCGCAACTGTCGCCAAGAAGGGACGCGGACGCCCTCCCAAGGCCGCTGCGTCTCCTGTCGCTGCTTCATCGGGACCCAAGGTCACTTCGAATGCCAAGGCCCCCGCGGGCAGCGCCAAGCGTGGACGTGGACGTCCTCCCAAGAAGGAATAGGTGCTGCTACCAGCCTCACTTATAATATGTCATACTACCGTAATCGACCATAATATGCTCTAATGGTACTACCGTAATCTGCTATAATATGACCTAATCAATGTATTATACCGTAATCTTTATTTTAACATGCTAATACACGATCACTTTGATCTCATACATTGTACTAACTGACCTCACTTACGCACTTACCTCGAAGCTCCGCCCCCCTACAATATATTGCTTTCGCTTTTAAAATTCAATTTTGTTGTATTCATTTCATTTTTTAATAAATACTCTACTTTCCACATGACGTATATCCACTGTACAGGTTGTTCTCCTTCTGGATGATATATATTTTGATTACGGTATGAAGGTTATGCAAGGGGGTAGAGTGTGTTACATTATACTGTAGATGGAAGCGATACGGGATAGACTGAGAAGGAGTATGGAGGCGAGCATAGCTGCGAATCATGTACGTTAGGTGTTTAATGATTGAGTGGAATTCATGATACTATAGGTATCCATGAACTGTTTGCCGGTAAACTTGACGTCACAACCGTAGGTGGAGGCGTTTGCCAGAGAACCTCCCCCCCCCAACCCCTACGTTTGTGACGTCACGTTTTCCGACAAACGAATTGCCAAAGTTCATGTATACGGCCTCTGAAGTTGAGAACGTGATGAAATATTGTATTATCCCTCAAGATTTTGGTACTTTGAGTTAAAATCAACTGCTCGCATAATGATCATAAAAAAATTGTAAAATGTTGATTTGCAGATTCGATTGAGTGTTGGTCTACTTCCAGAATACGAGGAGAGAATTGAGCTGATGACACGCATACTGGAGGGTATTTGTAATGAGAATGCAGCAGAGGTCAGTGTATCGTCCAATGAACTATTGTTATGTTCAAAAGGAAAGTAGACAATTCTGGCACTTTTTCGGTTTTTAAAAAAAAAACATTCATGATTTTACTTGTGCACTTGATCATAATTGGATTCAAACATCTGACCATGAGTTAGGAAAAGAAAAAGGATTTTTTCATTTAAATGAGGCAAACTTTCCCAGAATGAATCAGAACTATCCGCAATACAGAAAAATAAATAGCGGGCCTTAGAATGCTATACAAATTATTAGAGTACAACTTTATAATAGATTATGTTTCGCCTTAATGATGTCCAGTTCACTGAGGCTGTATTTATTTATTTATTTATTTTGTTTTCCATCAGTTAAAACATGATTAATCAGAGGGAAAAAAGCAATATGGGAGTGATGGAGTTCCGTAGCTTCATGCGATATCGGGTAATATTACTGTGCGGGCTAATATTACATCACATTGATTTTGAAGTCAATCTTTTTTTCAGTCGATTACGGAGAAGTTGGATCAATACAGTGAATTCGGATCCCTAATCGCACAATCTAATACTGTAGCCTCGGTGAGTGATCCAAATTACTGTAGTGACTCCACCCCCCTTTGATCTTACGATATACACTGTACATTGCAGATGATTGGTCATTTCGTGCAGCTGTCTTTCCTTGCTGTTAGCGGTCTTTATCGTGAGAGGGTGAGTCATCAAATATAGATAATCAATAATCATAAAATCAATAAACAATCAATAATCACATATACCTTATAAAGGTACGATAGTTGGCCGTATGCACTATAATATTTTGGTTGTTTCATTGTAAATATATAAATATTTAAAGGTGGTGTATGGTGTTAATTAGTAATGTTACCGTACATCCCCCTTCGAGCGGTGGTATACGGTACTTGTTAAACAGTTTAATCGATAATTTACTTATTCTATGGTTGATAGATTGCTGCTGTATACGATGGGACTACCACATCCTCTCGTGATGGTCGAATCGATGAATACGATCAAGATGATTACCATCATCATGTGGTTTGTGCCATAGGTCGTATAGCTAGGTTATCGGTTTTCAAAATCCGGTCAGGTATTTCGATTTTTGGCAAATTTGGCTCAAAATCCGGTCAGGTTTTTTCGATTTTTGTGCAATTTTGGCTCAAAATCCGGTCAGGTTTTTCGATTTTTGCGAAATTTTGGCTCAAAATCCGGTCAGGCTTGGTACTTTATAACCTACTTTTCGACCTATGGTTTGTGCTAGTCTTTTTATTTATATATTATTGATTACCCTAGGTCGAAAAGTATGTTACAAAGTACCAAGCCTGAGAGGATTTTGAGTCGCAATTTCACAAAAATTGAAAAACCTGACCTGATTTTGAGGCAAAATTTCACAAAAATCGAAAAACCTGACCTGATTTTATGCCAAATTTGCCAAAAATCGAAAAAGCAGACCGGATTTTTAAAACCGATAACCTAGCTATGCGACCTATATTGATTACTTTATTTGTCCAAAACATTTATTGATCGATTTTTATTATTAGACTTTTCTTTGAAGAATACTTAAGTTCGCATGAGAATTTGATTTATTGATGTTTACCTGATCACAGGATGCAGTCTTGAACATGAATGAAGAACGAATTGGAGGAGAAGAGGATACGGTAAACGATAATGATGATTGTGATGATAAAGAAGAAGAAGAAGAAGAGGAAGGAAAAGCAACGGAGACATTAACGAAACGACCAGTGACCAGTTAGTCTATTGTTGATAGTAGTGGAGTTTTCATTCTCATTGGCATGCATGGGCGGCCATTGTCGCTGGAAATTAAAATCGGGTGGGTCGGAGGAAAATATGGGGCATGTAAATGTAATAATTTCACTTCGCGGATCATTTTTTGATCGATTTTTGAGAAAATCGGGTGGGTCGGAGGCAAAAATCGGGTGGGTCTTGCCGCTAGCGGCAATGCCGTCCATGTATGCTCATTGGAGATTTTGTGAATTCCATGTGCGGAGAAGAATGATTAATAAGAAATTTTGGTTATATTGATTGTATTAATTGATATTTTAGATCCTATCAAATACCGTACCTACAGTGCACCTTCGACTTTTAACTCGCAAGAGCTCGATGGTGACGAGAAGAAAGGTAGGAAAGAAGTTGGAAATTAATCAATTTATCTATTGACTGGTATTGATTTTTATTCATGTTTGGCATACGTTGGCAACATTCGGAAAATTTGTGTCTGATTGCAAAAATGCAGTTCAGGTTTATGACTCGGGCTCAATTTGGAGTAACTTGATTAATTTAAATATTTTGTATGAGTATTGTTCAGATGCTTCTTCGACATCTTCATCTATTGATTCAGATAAAGTGTTAAAGAAAGAAGTGGAGGATGAGGAGGATGATGATAAGGTACGAGTCATTTTCAATGTTCACTACTTGGTGATGATTTTCGCAGAAAAATTTCGAATAAATATTTGCAAATATATGTAATATTCATTATGTAATAAAGTTTATTATTATTATTATTATTATTAAGGTAGAAAAGACAGAGAAGACGACGAATATAACGAAGTGGACAGGTCGTACCAGATCTTCGAAACGAAGAATTAGTAATGAATTAGTGCCTTCATCTCTGTTGAAGCGAAAGCTGGGAACACCGCAGACTTTGCTCATTAGGTACGTACGTTTAAATTATTTATTTAAATAATTTAAATTAATTCTAACCACATAAACCCCTTTCATTGTTGCAGATGCGATCCGGGCACATCCACATCCTCTAAGGGTATTACGATAAAGGAAGAGATAATCGATGAGATGATGGAGGAGGATACGGTAGTTGATGAGAGGTCGTCCAATATCGATCCATGGGACGTGGTAATATTGATTGATTGAGTGGGCGTGGCAATATTGATTGATTTCCAGTCCACTTTTTCTGGTGGTAGTGACTCGAACTTTATGACGCGACAGAGTAGTAGAATGGCTAGGGCTGCAGAGATTGCGAGGAAGCAGATAGAAAAGATAGAAGAAGAGGAGAAGAATGATAGAGGGAGTAGTGAAGTGATGAGGGAAAAGAGCGTCACAAAGAGTGGAGTGCCCAAGGTTATTCATTTATTGATTATCGTTTTATTTTATTGATTTATTCGAGCATAGCTCTCTTGTAGTCTAGACGTAGTTAGAGCTATCTTGCGTTGGTATCTACAGAAACTGAATGCTTATTCAATTTAAAATATTTTAGTTATTGTAATTATTAATATAATTATCATTTAAGCGACGATACCCATCATCTTCTCCGACCAACTTCAACTGCCGCAGTCGTCTCTCTATCATACCCATGTCTCCTCTTCCTCGTCCTATTTCACTCCGATCGGAGGGAGCATCACTGCTCAAGGCTAGACTGTAGGTTATCTTATCATCTTTGTAGTCTGTAGTTTGATCTGACTCATGTTTTCTCTCGTAATTTATTGTTAGTGATTTTCGATCAAAGATCACAAAAGGGAAAGTGAGTTTCGTTCATGACCTACAGATGTCTCACAAGGGAACTACCCCAGCTTGCTTTTTTCAAACTGTATGAAATTTTGCATAGGCATAGCTGAACATGTTATAAGATCAGGTGTGAAATCTAGAAATTCTGGCACGCAATAGCCGAGCCAGAAAATTGGTCCAAAGTTTTGACCCAGGCGCAGTTAAGTTTCACACGCTCTGTGTCAAAACGATTTTACGATTCATGGTCTGTTCCCTGAAGGTAAAGAACAAGTGGATCGGTGGTGTAGTGGCGCAGTTTCTTCGGTTACTTGGCAATAGTAGTGTGTTCGATGCCGCTATGCTGCTGCATTTTTTTGCATTTTTTTCAGAGATCGATAAAAATTAAATAAATGTTTATTCAATAGTAAAATTTAAATAATAAAGTATTCTCTTGACCAATCTAAATTTCATATTGCGTATTTATCGTTTGTAACTTGATAATGATCGGACATGGTGGTAGCACATTTAATGTAATTTATCATCACAACAGAACATTACGATATTACAATAAGAACAGAACAGAACATTACAATATTGTAGATGAATAGGGAGAAACTTGGAGTTCAAATATGAAAGATCAATGATCAACTCGATGTTTAAAACAGAGATTCGAAACATAACATAACATAACATAATTTATCAGGGGTCGCATAGTTGCGCTGATCAGGCGTTAGGGTGTCCATTCGTCATCAGTTAGGCTCCACCAGCGTTGTCCAATTCTCTTCGTAATCTCGTTCCTCCATCTTTCAAGTGGTCTTCCTTGTCCTCTGTTGGATATTCGATCATATGGTATCCAAACTGTTAATCTCCTTGTCCATCGATTATCATCCATAGTCCTTATCTTTTTGGCCCAGTTCAGCTTTCTTTTCGTCGCTTCTTCCACCCAGTCCATCACTCCTGTTTCTCTCCGAACATGGTCATTGGTCCATCGATCCTTCCAAGTTACTCCTATCATACGACGTTCCATCTTTCTTTGGGCGACCCTCAGTTCATTCTTGTCAGATTCCCGCATCACCCAGCATTCACTTCCATAAAGAACAGTTGACATAATACATGCGTTGAAGGCCCGTTTTCTGATCTCTCTGTCGACAGTTGGATGTTTCAATAGATGTCCTATGCTCCTCCATGCCAGCCATCCACATTGAACTCGCCTCTTGATCTCATAAGAGGGTTGAAGAGGTAAGCTTATCCAGCTGCCGAGATATTTCGCACCTTGTTTATATTCAAAGCGGTATCCTCCATTCAACTCAATTGGTTCTCGGTTTGCGGCACTCGATGTCAGCAACGTTGTCTTCCCAGGATGAACTTCGAGTCCAACACCAGCAACTGCATCTATCACTTTAAGGAGCATTCTTTTCAAGTCGATTCGGTTCTTTGCAATCAGAAGAATATCATCTGCGTACGCCAAGCTTGTGAGCCGAACTCCATTTACATTCAGTCCCGTGTTCTCCCAGTCAATTGTGTCAAGTGCCATTCGTAAGACGCAGTTGAACAGCTTCGGAGAAATCGTGTCTCCTTGTTTCACTCCCCTTCGTACGTCTACTTCAACTGCACTTTCGTTGACTTGTATCTTCGTAATCGTTCCTTCATAGAATCTCCTCAGAAGTTCAATGAGGGAAGAGTGGATGCCTTGGATTGAAAGTGATTGCCAAACAGCTGGCCATTCCACCCGATCGAAAGCCTTTCTGAAGTCGATCAATGCCATATGAAGGGGTATCTTGTATTCAGTGGTCTTCTCGATCAATTGATGGATTGCGTGAATATGATCGATCGTAGAATACCCTGGTCGGAACCCAGCTTGACTATAGTCCTCTGCATCTTCTAGTTGACTGGTAATCCTGTTTAACACAGCCTTCGTCGCTACTTTGCAGATGACGCTGAGAAGGCTTATAGGACGATAATTCCCGATATCGTTGGAATCGCCACCTTTATGCAGCAGCGTTACTCTTGATGTCAGCAACTCGGGCGGAATATGTTCTCCATCGACGATTCCATTTAGCATCCGAGTGATAAGAGGGGTTATTGCAGCCTCAGAGACGAGAAGCATGTCGGGCTTGACTCCATCTGCACCAGCGGAATGACCGGATTTCAGGGTTCCGATAGCATGTGATATTTCATCCTTCAGGAATGGTGGTAAGGGATCTTCTGACGAAGGGATGGCACATGGTAATGGCACGGTTGGATTGTAGAGATCCTCGTAAAATTTCCGCACCGTGTGTTCTGTGTAGGATTGAGAAGCCATCATCGATACTGGTTCATTGAAGAGCATTCGCCGTTTGGTCATTCCTTCTTCTTTTGTCAATCTGGATACACTCCTACCCTTTCTTATGGCCTCCAGCAGTTGGTCCTCCTTTCTCCTCCGAATATCTTCAATCAAATTCACGCGGGCCGCTTTACAACACTGTACGTACTCCAGAGCAGTACGAGGGTCTCCTTTCAGCTGATGCCTCCTTTCCAAAAGCTTCTGTGTCCTTGGCGAGATTTTCCTCCTTTCCTCCTTTTCCTTCCAACAGTCGAGCGCAGTGATCTCGGTGAGGGCGACAATGGACTGATAAGCCGTATTCGCATCATTAGGTATGGGTATCGCAAGATCACTCAATACATTTGCATTTCTCCTGTAAGCTTGTCGATCGAACTCTTTCCTTGGTCTTCTCTCCTTCATCCACCTTCTCCTAACTCCAACATCCAACTCGAGACGAATCATTCTATGATCACTATCGCATTCGAAGCGGTTGATAACATGACAATTTGTTACCGGTGCAGATCTTGGCCCAATAATAAAATCAATCTGGTGTTTCGTAATTCCGTTTGGGCTCCTCCAAGTCCACCGTCTAGCCATCCTCAACTTGAACCACGTATTCCATATTCTCATTCCATTTCTCGTACAGAATTCAACAACTCTTCTTCCTCTATCATTCATGTCTGCATAAGTGAAGTGTCCAACGATTTCTTCCACTCCTCCTTCTCTCTTCACTCGAGCGTTCAGGTCACCGATGACGAAAGTTCGGTAACCAGCTGGGCAGTCACGCATGGACTCCTCCACTGTGTCGATGACTTCATCGTAATCGACATCGGTCGAATTGGAGGTTGGTGCATAGACAACGATTAAGTGCAGTTTGAGGGTTAATAACTGGAGTACTGCAACCCTTTGACTTATACCTGCAAACTTAATCGAGCTGGAAAGCCTATCTCTCACGGCAAAGGCAACACCATGATGGGCTTGATTGCCTCCACTATAGTAAAGAGTGGAAGAAGAAAGCGGTAAACATACCGATCCGCGGCCAGCAATTCGAGATTCTGTCAGACAAACGACATCGAAGGAGATCTTGGACAGTGCACGATCGAATTCTTCCTGGCGAGTCCTCGTAGAGAGTGAGCGAACGTTGATGTTGCCGATGATGAACGGCAGCCGACAGCCCATAGCGGTGGATCACCCCTGCCGCACCACTGGCACTTGGGGTTAGAAGCTGGGTGGAGAGACGAGGGAGAAGAAGCGATTTCAGCCGCTCGCCGCTCTCTTTTTGACCCAGAATGATTCGAAAAAAGAAAAAAAATAATCGAATAAAACAAGGTAAAAGACGAAAGATCAAAGATCAACATACCTCTTTCTTTGATACTTTGACCCTTCCAAAGTACATTTCATCATCAGCATTCCAGTCAGGATCCGCTTCCTCGTCTTCATCCCTTAACAGATCAGACTCCGATTCAACGTCCAACTCTCCTTCTTCACCACTCCGAAGAATATTGATTAGTTCTTGAGCGACTTTTGACTGGCAGCGATGTGTCCTGAGGGGTCCCAAAGACTTGAATCAGTCGACCAATGACTCTGTCGGAAGAAAACATTGGGAATAAACGACACGGAATGACAAAAAAAAGTGATTATCGCCGTACAAAATAGGTTGTGGTAGATCAATCGATCGAATACATATTGGGAATAGACAATTGTTTAATTGAAAACAAGTATGAATTTCATGAAATCAAAGAATCAACTATTTATCGATCTCTGAAAAAAATGCAAAAAATGCAGCAGCATAGCGGCATCGAATCCACTACTATTGCCAAGTAACCGAAGACACTTCGCCACTACACCACCGATCCACTTGTTCTTGCCCTTCAGGGAACAGACCATGAATCGTAAAATCGTTTTGACACAGAGCGTGTGAAACTTAACTGCGCCTGGGTCAAAACTTTGGATCAATTTTCTGGCTCGGCTATTACGTGCCAGAATTTCTAGATTTCACACCTGATCTTATAACATGTTCAGCTATGCCTATGCAAAATTTCATACAGTTTGAAAAAAGCAAGCTGGGGTAGTTCCCTTGTCAGATAATATTCTTAAATATCCTAATCAATCGATAGTTCAATATACAGTAATCATTCGATAATCCATACAGTAATCGACTGGTGGACGGTTCAGCGGCTGTACAACAACGTCCTCGACCTCCGACCACTCTCGCTGCGATTCTGGCTAATACGATGAAGGAGGAAGAGCCGTAGTTTATTGATTTTTATTCGTGAATATTGCATACCGTACTTTGTAGACTATTGAGTATATTCATATCCATACATTTTCGGTACCCTCGCCGTCTATTTATTTTTATATAGTGGGTCAATTCTCGAAATAGGATGGGTTGATGCATAAAATTCGTTATTTTCGCTTAAAAATCGTCATTTTTAGCTTCCTTTTTTATCAAGTGGCCTAAAATGGCCCTTATATAGTGGATCAATCCTCGCACTGCGAGGGTATGACAATGTATGTTCATATCCTACCATATGCCCCCACTTCGCTATAACTAGACTCAATTGTCTTTGGCTGACCATTTGCATAGGCTATACTCATTCATTGTGTCCTTTGCTACTCCTCATTCTTCCCCTCTCCCCTCTCCCTATTCCTCTTATATGTTACCCTTATACGAGTGTGTCCATCCAGTCATCATTTCCCCTCTTTCATTCATCCAAATTCCTCCCCAGTGTGCCACAAATATCGAGTCCATCACCTGAAGCAATTCCTATTACGCGCTAGGTTATTGATTTTTCTTCATTTTATTGATTGATTTTCTGTAATAAATTGATTCATGTTATTATTCTTCTCACTCGTGTAAATCGACGAGTGGTCTCGCATTGCTAGTTTTGTGCTAATTTTTAACATTTTTTACCAATCTTTGTTTTGTTTCTTTTAGTTATGATTAAAGTTATTCCAAATTGCCTAATCGATATAATTAATCGGTATCCCTCATGATGGTTTCGGTTCGTGTCCGATATGACCTATACCTTTCACACTCGTATCGCGCATAATTACTACTTGCAAGAACTATTGATATGGATCTCTGGCCCCGCCTCCTTTCTCGGACCGATCTCTAGATTCATGTCGATGTTATTCTATTCTTTGTGTGTACTCGAGGGTAAGGCGAAGGCACTTCTTCTTCTGCTCCAATTGACCAAGGCTATTTTGGTATAAGTCTGGAACTTTTTAGAGAGGGGGGGGGGGTGGATAGATAGAGACGAACGTCAGACGTATGATTAGTCCGTCTATGGGACCTCCGAGGGCTTTGACAATCGTGTTCTGTTAAGGTTAATTGTGGGAACTTTGGTTAAGTCAATTGTAGGTAATTGTTGACGACAATGGAAGAGACATATTGTCCCTCTTGATTCGTGGAAGTGAGCAGTGGACTATGCATAGTCTCTACCTCTACCTTCTAGGACCTAGAATCTAAGAGGGGATGTATTCATTCTACCTCTAGACTCTAGTCTCTACCTCTACCTTTTTCTTTCTATCTAATTCTCCACTTCTCTTCCTCTCTTCATCTTCATCTCCATCATTCCTCGTCGTCCTTCTTCCCTCTTCTTCTATGGGCAATGGATGTACATGGAACATAGTTGAACCCAGTGAACGAGTGAGAGGAAGAAGAGGAGGATTAGATGAGAAGAAGATTAAGAAGGTGATGGCACGTGGAGACGAGGTAAATCCCCCCCCCCCCCTCCTAACGATGTAACTTGATGGGAATGGGTTATATCGATTTTGTTAATACTTTTTAGCGCGAAAACTGCGTCTTTTGAATGGAATTTCTCTGACTTCTCATTCGTTTTTCGGATGTAGAAACTAGACACTCCCGAGAAGTGTGGTTGTGCGTCGATGTTGTTACTGCTGTGAGAATACAGCGGATCCCCCCTTTTATGTCTCCCTCTCCCTATCCCTCTAAATATCCCTTCCCTCTCTCATTCAGTATTCTATCATTTCCTCTCCGTCCATTTACACCCATTCTAACTTTTCTTCTTCTTCTTCCCCTCTAGATTGGATTCTACTTTTCCAGACCTCTTTTCGCCCATTTTCTTCCTTTTACCACCCCCCTCTCCTCCCTCTCTGTTCCTCAATCTCTCCCTCTCCCCACATCTTTCTCTCCCTATACCGTTCCCTGAAATCTTCTCCATACTCCTCAATAATATTCGATTGCATCTTCTTTTTGTTCTTTTGTTTTCGTTTCTGCTTCGTTGCTTAACTTTGTCAGTAGAGTTCTTCTCTGCCTCTCTTTCTCACACTCTCCCTCTCCTCTCTCCCTCTGCCTCTCCTTTTTTCTCTCTCTCTTTCCGTCTATGTTCGAGGCTCTAACCATTTATATCAAGACATCTCCTCCCTCTTCAGCTTCACATTCTTCTCCTTCTTCTTCTATTCGGCATGTTGTTCGCTCCTTCCTCTTTTCTTCTCCTCTTTCTCCTCATTCCTCTATCCTATCCATTCTTCTTCATCTCCTTCTTCATACCCTCGGAGGTAGGGTTCGGAATGCTCCGATATTTTTACACTCCGTCTCAATCCCGTGCACGGCGATCTGATTGAGCAATTAGGAAACGTCGCCCATCTTGTAACTCATGAACGACAACTTTTCTGAAGATGGTGCTTTGGCCATAGCTAGATATTCAATAGATCTAGGGAATTGTATCACCAATTTTTGAAATTTAGCAGATTTCCCGAGATATGCGAAAAGGAAATTTCGCTAATAAGCCGATCAGATCGCTGTGCCGTGGTGTACGGGGTAGAGCCTTTAGACGGTGTGCCCCGCGAGCACTAAATAGCTGAGTGTTTCTGTCTACCTGACTTGAATCTCCTTCACTGTGTAAGTGTACACAATATGTGAGGTAGATAGTCCTATTCTCTTATAGGGTCAGGGTATAGATCATAATCCCCCCTCCGATATTCATAATCCCGTTCATTGTTAATTGGTCTCGTCTCTCTCACAGATGATGCTCATCTATTCCATACACTAACAGGAAAAAGCCTGGCGCATGCGCTTCAAACGCTTAAATACAAGGTTTTCATACCTTTTTTCCGTCATTATTCATTTTTAACGGATGGATAAGCAAATAAATAAATAAAGCCTTGAATTTGGGTTTGGGGTACATGAGCTAGGCTTTTTTCTATGCTACCCCTACGACTATGATTGTACTTCGTTATCCATCTCTGCTTCTCTATATCTCCTTTGCTCTTTCTTTCCCTCTTCCTTCCTATTTCTCCGTCCGCAACATACGGATGTCACATTAGAGTCACTCTGAATCAAGCTGAAGGGGGAGTGGAATAAGTGAGTAAGAGGGAGAGAGGGGTAGAGGTAGAGGGAGAGGGAGGAGAGAGAGAGGTAGAGGTAGAGATACCGATCATCCCATTCATCCCCTTTCTCTCTTTGTTTCTCTATGTCTTCTCCCTCTCCCTCCATCTCTTACTCTCCCCTTCGTCTTTCTCCCCCCCTCTCCCCCTCTCTCTGCCCCCCCCCCCCCCTCTCCATTCCAATCTCCGTGTTATCGGACCAGTAGTGTAGTGTATATTTCTCTCTCACTCATTCATTTGCTCACTTTACTTGATCGGGATACCACAATATGCCCAAATTTGACTAAATATGTAACTATGTATGTAACTGGAAAGGTAGATCGAATCATTGCAGAGATTCCTTATTTGATCTCATAATTTCATTTCTGTGCGCAAAATGTTTTCACATTTGGGGCATTTGGAATTTGGACGAAACGTAGGTCACCACTTGATCTTTATCTCTGCCTCTCTGTATCACATTTGTTCTTTCCAAAAAGGCGAGATAGTGTGTAAAACGAGGAGGGCATTTTGTTCATTTCTCTTTTCTCAACTTTTGAATGAATGGAGAGCATTACTCTTCCATTCCTTTCTTTATTCTGTCATTTCTTCTATGTATAAGACTATTAGGATCGGAAATGATAGCAAATAATAATGCATATAGCTATTGTATTTATTATTTATTGTTTTTTCCGATCCTCTATTGTCATTTTTTTTGCTGTCGAATGGTGATGATCCACCAGTCATTTCCAAGTTTCACTCTATCCATGATAACTATTTCAGAGGATGTGATAGCGATCACTTAAAGATTCGGTGATACTCTTTCTCCCGTTATATCCATCTTCCTTCGTTGTATCGCCTTTTATATTTCTCTTTCATCAACTAAAAAAATACCAGGTTCTATCATCTTCTCTTTCTCTAGTTGTTCTCATTTCAATGCGTGTATGTGTGCTGCACATACATACATCCTCTCGCTTTTCCTCTTCCTCTTCTATTCTCCCCTCCTCCTCTCTATCCATCTATCCTCTCATATCCCTCTCGTTCATCCCTCATTCTCTTGCTCTCACACTGAATACGAATGAACACTTCCGTTTCTGTTCCTCTCCCTCTCTCTCTCTCTCTGTATCTCTCTCTCTCTCCCTCTCTTCCTGTCTTTACATATTTCTCCTTTTCCATATGAGTACGCTACAGATTCCTTGTATAGGAATTGCATACGATTATATATTCAAGGTGTACGTAGATTGTGTTGCTCATAATGAGCTATATATCTGTCTTTGATTGGTTTTGTATTCGTTTCTATTCTAGAAAAACATACTTATAATCTAATCTATGTTTCTATTCTAGAAAAACATACTTATAATCTAATCTAAAAACATACTTATAATCTGATCTATCTTCGCTCCATGGATCACATCCCTCCTTTTGCATCCATCACGTCTACCGTTATACTACCTATTAGTCACAATACAACAATGTCTATTCGCAGCTGTAGCTCTCTCTCTCCCTCTCTCCCTCCCTCTCTCTCTCCCTCTCTCTCTCTCTCTCTCTCTCTCTCGTTTCTAGTTTAATATGTACCTTATAATGTGTTATGTTTGATGTGCTTGCATAGTTGACTGATTTGCTTATCTTCCTTATCTTCACTCCCTTCTCCTTCTTTTCTTTCCTCTCATTCTTCCGGTTACGGCGATCTGTTCGGTTTATGCAGAGGGGGAGGAAGCCTTGTAGAGGGAGAGATAACGGAGGCAAATAGAGGAAGGGAGAGAGGGAGAGGGAGAGGGGGGAGGGATGGAGACAGGGAGAGGGAGGGATGGAGAGGGAGAGAGGGAGAGAAACGTGTGTGTGAGTTCATTTAATCCATGTGTCTGTGTCACTATCTCCTCTATCTCTCTATCATTATCGATGATCATGTTATGTTGAGTGTGATAGAGGAAGAGAGACATCGATACACGGTGTGCCTTCCACTTTCATTTATTCCCCTACCTTTTTTTGTTGGATTTATACTTAAACTAAACTAAACTTCGAAAAAGGGAAAACGCCCAGCTCTAGGGTTTTAGAGGAGATGATGAATGAGGAGAGGGAGGAATATAATGAAAAGAGAAGAGAACATTAATCATGATGAAGTAGTTGTAGTCCATTCTATCTTTCACCTTTAAACCATGAAAAGGAAAAATCGATAATCCGCTTTGATTATTGATTTTTCAATGAGCGATTGGATAGAAATGAGATAATGATAGTTCGACGAAGAGAATAGATGAAAAGGAGAATGCATGTTCGAACGTCTCTGAGTCTGTCTCCCTCTCCCTCTCCCCGTCTCCTTTTCTCTCTCTCCCTCTCCCTCTCGCCGTCTCCTTTTCTCTCTCTCTCCCTCTCCCTCTCCCCGTCTCCTTTTCTCTCTCTCCCTCCCCCTCTCCCCGTCTCCTTTTCTCTCTCTCCCTCTCTCTGATTCCCCTGTGTACTGGCGCGACGAGAAGGTTGACTCAAGATGAAGAGAGAGAGGGAAGAGGATAGGAGAGTTGAGACGGTTAGAGAGAGATGGATCAAAAAAGGGGAGAGAGTGAGGAAGGGGGAGAAGTTATCGTGGTGGAGGGTTTGTTCCATTCTTCGATGCAATCTCTCGCTCTCCCTTTCTCTCCCTCTCCCCCTCTCTTTCTCTCTCTCTCAATCTCTCTATCGTTCCCCTCTCTCTCCTCCCTCCCTCCTCCCCCCATGGACCTAGACTATCGACTATTGTCTATTCTTGCATATGTACATATTTTCTTCGGTTCCTATAGCTATAGAACATTGAAATCTTTTGGATTGAAATTAAAAAATTGCATTTCGCACATTCTTCTTCCTTTTTGCGCCCCCCCCCTCTATCCATTCTCATCTTCCTCTATCTCCAAACAGGTACCCTTTACATGATGATTACTCATCTCTCCACTGTCTAATCATTTCTAATCAGTCACTTCTCCAATCCCCCCACTACTCTTCTCCATCCTTATCACCTCCGAGTTGTTTTTCCTGCCCCCCCCCCCTCCAACCAACCACGTTCACGCGCCATGCCCCCTGATTTATGTGATTATCGATTGATTGGCTCCAATTATTGATCGGTTGAATATGAGGATTATTGATTAATTGATGAGTATCCAATTATTGATTGACGTTTTGCAGATGTCGTTCTCGCGACATCCCCGCTCTCCATCGATGGGATTGTACGGACGGAGTCCATCAGTGCAAGGAGGGAGTGGAGGAGGGACGGGGACACGATCACAAGCTGCCATGCCCCATTCCTATTCGACTGATATGAACACGTGAGTATTGTTGTATACTTTAAGCTAATTTGACTCTCCACATTGTCAATGCTCTCTCTTTCTCTCGTAGACAAAGAAAGCGAGAGAATGTGGCCAGAGAGGAGAGTTGCTGAAATTAGCTGGGGGTGTCACTTTAAGCTATTCTAACACCCGCCTCTCGCGAAGCTCTTTATGCGGTGTTTCTACATTGGCCTTACATGGCCTCTGTCTTGACGACCGAGACGTCCACGTAAACTTTGCAGAGTGTACATTTCGAACTGATTTCTGGCTTACATGTATTGTTTATAACTATCATATTGCATTTTTGCAAAATGAGTATCGAAATGTACACTCTGTGGAGTTTACGTGGATGTCATCGCCGTCGTTATCATGCTGGTCTTCGACGGAGTTTAGCCAGTGCAAAATGTGCGCTAATTAGCAAAGGGGATGGCCATTTCTTATGCATCATTACATTTGCTTTACGTTCCTATGCCGTAACCCCCTCAGTCGTTACGGTAGAGGTTATGGCGTAGGCACGTAAGGCAAATGTAACGATGCCTTACACTCTTCAAAAGACTTATCTGACAGCTATATTCCATCCCCGAGGCGTTCCATTTAATGAATAAATTATAATTATTATAAAGCACTATCTGAGAGAATTCAATAACTGGAATATTTTTTGGTATCGATGAAAAATGATTTTTTTCTGTTTTATGTATGATAATTACAGGCTCCATGAGTGAAGTACACTGGTACTTGGAAATTGCTTCCAATTGAAAATTCGCTTCAGGGGGTGACCACACAACGATTTGGCGCCTTTTCCTAAAAAGTTTATTTGGAATCCAATCGATGCGGGAGTGGGCTCAATCGAATCCTTAGCTAATTCTAAGAAACTATTGTCTAGGTGAGTTTTTTGATCAACGGACAACGAAGGCTGGAATCGGGAATTTTCGAAAAAAAATCACATTTAATTAATTTTCTCTATTTCACTATAACAAGCCTACAACTTTTTATTTGCTCAATCGCTTCTAAATATCATAACACATCTTCAGTTTGAAAATCATAATTTTTTAAAAATATGAATAATGCGAACAAATCGTTTTTATAACGAAAATCGTAATTATGGTGTGCACCTACAGTAATCCCTAATCGGTAAATTTGGAAATTTGATAGTTTTAAACATATTTTACCGCTGTTCTTGACGTGAATAAGGTATACGACTACTCCTCGTCTTCGGAGTGCACCCGTGCCCAGGTGCTGATGTTGATGAAAATTGACATTTTTCGTAAATTGATCACTATTTCGTTGTTTGTGATCCAATATCGATAAAAATTGGATCATTATTCCATTTTACCATCTATACAAACAAACTAAAAAATAAAGAGAAACGGTTGACTGCGAAGAAAGTTATTGCTGAAAAACCAAAAAAATCATAGAATATTGGCCAGCACTTTACCGTGCAGGTGCGCTGCGAAGTAGTCGTATACCTCAGTCATGTCAAGAACAGCGGTGAAATATGTTTAAAACTATCAAATTTCCAAATTGAGCGATTAGGGATTACTGTAGGTGCACACCATAATTACGATTTTCGTTATAAAAACGATTTGTTCGCATTATTCATATTTTAAAAAAATTATGATTTTCAAACTGAAGATGTGTTATGATATTTAGAAGCGATTGAGCAAATAAAAAGTTGTAGGCTTGTTATAGTGAAATATTGAAAATTAATTAAATGTGAATTTTTTTTCGAAAATTCCCGATTCCAGCCTTCGTTGTCCGTTGATCAAAAAACTCACCTAGACAATAGTTTCTTAGAATTAGCTAAGGATTCGATTGAGCCCACTCCCGCATCGATTGGATTCCAAATAAACTTTTTAGGAAAAGGCGCCAAATCGTTGTGTGGTCACCCCCTCAAGCGAATTTTCAATTGGAAGCAATTTCCAAGTACCAGTGTACTTCACTCATGGAGCCTGTAATTATCATACATAAAACAGAAAAAATCATTTTTCATCGATACCGCACCTATGTGGATTTTCTCAGATAGCGTGATTTATATCTCACCTCGATAATTTCGTCCATATATTGAATGTTTGAAACCCGAATATGACAGGCCAATTTATGTAGAGTAGTCGTCGTGGGTATTCACCATACTTGTATCTCTCATTTCACCCCTTTGTCAATTGTCTCTATCATCTGTCACATCTGCATGCGCTCTCTTCTATCTCTAACCTAACCATTACTAAACACTTCGTTCTTTTGTGAATGTGCGAACGGTACCTAAAATTATACGTGGTCTTCCGTGCATGCTCTAACCTCTCTCTAACTCTCTCCCTCTTATCTTCATCTCTCATCTTCTACTACTCAATATATCTCCAATCGGATACTAATACCATAACTCGGTCATCTCAATAAATAAATAAATTTAAAAAAATCTCAATCCTGACTAGATCTAACTATCAATGATTAGACTAGTCTTACACTTCTAATAGACCTCAATTGTAGAATGAAGTAGTATTGTAAGAACTCACATGCACTTTCTAATTGTCTTCTATATATTCCTATTCTATTTTACCCCAACCTCTCTGACTTGATATGTGATACTCCTTCATTCAGTTCTATTTCTTTATTCAATCAGATTCCACACTCTCAGTTTTCTTTCTTTCTCTGTCTCCTCCCAAGTATATTCATGTATAATGGAAGATCTTCTCCTCACCCCCCCCCCCCCCCTATTCATTCTTAATCTTTTTGTCTTTATCTCTGTGTATTTCTAGTGTGTGATACTAGGGACATACATCCTCTTTTATATTTGTAGTTGTCACACTTTCCTATTATTAATACCTTTTGATTTGTTTCACGTAAATCATATCTGTTATGTGTGAGTCTCTGCCTACCTGTCTGTCAGTATGCTTGTATCCCTCTAAATTCATTCAATGTCTATCATTCAGTACATCATGGCCTCATCCCACTCCCTCATCCGCTTCTAATCATCACAATCTTCGATCAATAATGATGCACGATCGGAATGGATCGATAACTAACCACCCTACCACCTACCGTAGCCAACATCAGTCACATCTCTACCAACCACAACCGCTACAGTACTCCTATCCCCTGCCGCACAGGTATTGATTGAATGATTATTGGTAGTGATATTCCTGCATGAATTTACAGTAATCGTGATACCGTAACCCCCGTAGATAACCGGTGTATTGTGTAATGGCAAATGATCTAACGTATACTAACTTGTAATCAATCAATGATGATGATGACGATGAAACATAAACATGGAGGGAAAGGGGAGACAGTGTAATGTAATCAATGAATTGTTGTTTATTGATTGAGTCAGAAATCACTATATGACATACTCTGCCCCACTTTTTGATTATGATTATTATGACTTAGATTGATCAATTAACATTGTGTTAATTAACCTACATTTATAAACTGTAGATTAGATGCGGTAACAACATTAGATTGATTGATTGCTGATTAGATAGAAGAGATTATTGATTGATTATTGATAGTTATATCCAAATTATTGGTCGATAATCTGATTGCAGAGGCGTACGTGTGATGCGAGAGGAGATGGAGTTCGAACGGTTGACATACGGTGGGAGTGGACCATCGAATGAAGATGATATGATGGCGAATAGGAGGGATGGATATATACAAGTATATTTTATTATATTTAATAATAATAATTTATTCCTTCCATAGAACACATCGGGTAATTGATTTATTTTAATTTTATTTTTTTTGGATTTTCGATGCATAGATATCCGAATATCTTTATTTATTTATTTGTATATATAATAGATACAATTTTCGATTTCACACATTTTTTGTATTTTCGGAACTATGAACTGGCCCGTAATTTTTATTAACTGACATTATTAGATTGGTAAAGTTGCATATTTTTTCGCTTTTCTCTCCCTTTGTTGCTGAAATCTGCAAGTGACCCGTTTTTTAGAACTTTCTGATAGGCTATTACACTTGCAAATAATTTCTGGCTTGATTTACCTGGTTTATTGCTTAATTGGACAAACCACTAGTGCATATACGGATATCTCAAGAATCAAAAAAATATAAATCAATCGATAATGAATAATGATTGATTTTGCCTGATAGGAGACAGACATTCTGGGCGATGACTCGGGTTCCTCTGAAGATGAGGACGATGAGGGGAGGAGAAGGAGGAAGGAGAAGATGGAGGAAGAGAATGAGAGAAGAGGAGGGGGAGGAGGAGGAGGAGGACAGCAACCACCCAATAGAGTGTCAAGTAAGATTTATATGTATATATATTTTATATTATTTATGGTATTTGTGTTTGTCATGATCGGTATTTATTGTGATCGAATCACAGGAATGACTATGTGGGGGGGGGGGGGGGGAATAATGAAGTTGAAAGAGATACCGTAATCCATTGAAAGTACTGTATGCGCATGCCTGCAAGGATAACTCGTACCATTATATTGATTTACTATAGTTACTGTTGATTCGTTGATGGAGTGTGTTCTTCCTATGACATGCATCCCGCCGCTTTCTTGTTTCATCCTCGCACCTTATACCTCTCTATTTCTCTCTTCTCTGATAAGGATGAACCACCGATATGTAGAAACTAACCGAAATATTTTGACACTCTGAGAGTTGTAATCGGCTCGATAATGCCATGATGTATTCATTTCTCCACTCATACATTTTCATACCCTCATGATGTGAGTATCTACTCACTTTATAAAGGTTCGTTTTTATGCGGAGGACTACAATTTGGGCGAAAAATAACGATTTTTCATACATCGACACACTAATATTTCAGAAATCAACCCAATATATAGCCAATTCTGAAAATGCTATTTTCGAACAAGTTAGCCCCCGAAATGCCAACGAAATTACATAGCCACTGGTATGGCTAATCCTCCCCGAGGATCATGAGAGTGATAAGGTGTGCTCATCTAGCTCTCTTTTATCTAGCTTTCTTCAGTCTCCTCTCTCTCTCTCTCCACGTCTATCTGTCCTGTCTCTCTCTCCCTCTCCCCTCTCTATCCATATATAAATCTCTCTCCCTTTCTCTCTCTTCTCTCCCCCCTCTCTCCCTCTCCCTCTCTTCCCCCCTCTCTCTCACTTCTCGTGTGGTCATCGCAGATGGATATAATCTCTCATATTCATTAATTCATTCCCCTTCCTCTTCATTTCCTCTCCATCTATCACATACTACTCTCACGAGTATACTCTATTATTCCACTATCATCATCATCATCATCTTTTGTCATAGACATCGTTACATTTGCCTTACGTGCCTACGCCATAATCTCCGCCTTAACGACGGAGGCGCGGAGGAGGGGTTAAGGCGTAGGCACCTAAGGCAAATGTAACGATGCAATACTCTTAAAAAACTGCGTTTAAGTAATGTACAGTTAATTTATTCTTTAATGCTTTCACTCTATATTATGAGCTGTCTTCTCGTTTTTGATCCGTTAAGAGAAGATAAATATATGATTAAATATATTATTATCACCTTATTCGCATATGTCACGTTCGCAGCTATGATTGCACATGAGAAAAGTGCGAAATTATTGTCACTGCCATCACTTTGATATCATTTAAAGGCAAACCCCGAACTAATTTGAAACTCCGCGCTGGCCATACTCTTTCGCACTCTTTGTCGATACCAGAGAGGTAAGTAAAATTAGCTCGAGGAGTACCTTTAACGCTTCTTCATTTGCATGTTTTCGAATCATTCATTGTAAAAACTTCTCATATGATCTATCTCAGGCTTTAGAAAGCAATAGCTTTAAAGAGAAGAGAGAGAGTGGGCATAACATCTTGTTACTCATCCCCTAACCTTCTAGAATATATGGTTTCATTCATTTACTTTCTCTCTTTATGTCACTCTCTCCCTCCCTCCCCATCTCCCTCTCCTCTCTCTATTTATCTCTCTCTCAGTCCTCTTAGTCGAACGTCGACTACTCTCATATTCAATTGTATTCGTTGACGGTTACATTTACTCATTTTACTCACTTGGCTTTTTAAGTCGATCTCCCCCCTCTCTCTCCTCCTCCTCCTCTCTCCCTCCCCTCTATCTCTTTTCCAACTCTTTCTCTCACTCACTTCTTCACTTCTCCTTCTATTCTTCATCTTCCTCCTGTAATGAGGTGATGCATCAATGACTGTGGTCGCTGTTATAATTTCATTATTCTTCTTTTCCTTTTTTTCCCGGTATTGATCTCCTATCCATGCGATTTTCCAGAGTTACAGAGGTGTCTGACCATACATTTTCACACCCTCACAGTGTGAGGATCCACTATATACGGCTCATTTTCAGGATTGACTCACTATATGAGAGGAATCGCGAGAAAATCGACCGTTTCGGAGGGTCCGCGGCGGTAGAAATTTCGACCCCCTGAAAAATTCAGATTAAGTACTTTGAACGATGCTCTATCAAACTGCGTTGGCCGAATTTGCATATCTGCTCTCATTTTCGAGTAGCGGTAGGTCAAAGTTGGCAGGTACGGTATTTTTGGCTCGAGTGTGTGTCAGAAAAATGATCAGAACTCCGTTCAAAATAATGATAGAAAGTTTTTCAAAAAAAGCATCGAAAGAGGAGATCTTGGGCAACATTTCCCAGTTGATGACGTCATTTGTCAACCATGCGCCGGTGCGGGGCGGTCGGTTTTATGAAAAAGTGACGTAACTTTCCTAATCGGAAAAAGTGGAATTTTCTTCTATGCGCGTTTTGTTGCATCCATATGTGTCTAAAAATGACCCAAGTTTCAGAGGATTTGAGAAATGGGAAAAAAAATGGCGTTGATTTTAGTAACGCGACCTCGGACCTGTCAAAGGAAAGAACGGCTTATTCATTTATCAAGAAACAGCAAAGGAGTTTAAATGACTCAAAAACATCCGAAAAAACATTACGAACTCAAAATACCCATATATGACAGTTATTTGAAACACAAAATCACCGAGTTCCGAAAAATTTGGAAAAAAAAACATATTTTGCTTTTCCACGTGGAAAAAACGTTTCAGTAATGTTAATTAATCTTTATAATATTTCTTATAATGTTTTTGAACATTTATGTTTTTGGAAGTGAAGGCCTACCTGCTCTTAGAGCCGAGATATCCGCCATCAAGATTACACGCGCGCGCCCAACTCCGCGCGACTGCTCATCATCCGCTCTCTCACTCCCCCACGCTCTTTCGTGAACAGACAGGGAGAGAAAAAAAAGGAGAAGAGAGACTAACATCTGGCAACTACACGAAATGGAGATGTTAGAAATCTCTGAACGAACAGAGCTGCATTTGAACAACAAAGAACGAGTGTGAGCCCCCCCCCCCCCTCTCCCCCAAACCTTCCTCGCGCTCTCTCTCTCTCTCTTCAATGAATGATGAAGTACAATGTCAAAACTAATGTTAGATAAGATACATTTATGAGAGAAATCAGTCATAATTGAAAACAATTAACATTGAAATAACATATTACAAAGAGAAATGGATGGCAAACGGATGTTTTAAGGATGTTTTTAGTTTAGTGATCGAATGAGACAGAGACAAATTATATGTGTGATGGATTAACAATAATTTATAGTAGATTCCTAGCAGTGCTAGGGGGATCCATAAATTGTTTTACTTGCGAGCGTTTTTACTTTTAGCGCGGGAAGAGCATTTCGCTAGCGTGGAAGGTCGTTGCGCGCCCATCCGCCTCTATTACCCTTTGAGAAGAGATATGTTGCCATAAAATGAACGTTTTCCAGCTCAGAATGACTCAACACAACTTGTTTCATCATTCTTAGCACGAAAAAATACCGTGGAACATGTTTTCTGTGTCTGTAAAAATCAGCAAAAGATTTGGATCGAACCGGGGTTCGAACCCGCTCGGTGTTTTTAGAGCGGTACCTCTTTACCTCGACGTCTCGAATGATTTTGCTTATTTTATTTATTTATTTATCGTAGTTCGTTCAGAGATTTCTAACATCTCCATTTCGTGTAGTTGCCAGATGTTAGTCTCTCTTCTCCTTTTTTTTCTCTCCCTGTCTGTTCACGAAAGAGCGTGTGGGAGTGAGAGAGCGGATGATGAGCAGTCGCGCGGAGTTGGGCGCGCGCGTGTAATCTTGATGGCGGATATCTCGGCTCTAAGAGCAGGTAGGCCTTCACTTCCAAAAACATAAATGTTCAAAAACATTATAAGAAATATTATAAAGATTAATTAACATTACTGAAACGTTTTTTCCACGTGGAAAAGCAAAATATGTTTTTTTTCCAAATTTTTCGGAACTCGGTGATTTTGTGTTTCAAATAACTGTCATATATGGGTATTTTGAGTTCGTAATGTTTTTTCGGATGTTTTTGAGTCATTTAAACTCCTTTGCTGTTTCTTGATAAATGAATAAGCCGTTCTTTCCTTTGACAGGTCCGAGGTCGCGTTACTAAAATCAACGCCATTTTTTTTCCCATTTCTCAAATCCTCTGAAACTTGGGTCATTTTTAGACACATATGGATGCAACAAAACGCGCATAGAAGAAAATTCCACTTTTTCCGATTAGGAAAGTTACGTCACTTTTTCATAAAACCGACCGCCCCGCACCGGCGCATGGTTGACAAATGACGTCATCAACTGGGAAATGTTGCCCAAGATCTCCTCTTTCGATGCTTTTTTTGAAAAAACTTTCTATCATTATTTTGAACGGAGTTCTGATCATTTTTCTGACACACACTCGAGCCAAAAATACCGTACCTGCCAACTTTGACCTACCGCTACTCGAAAATGAGAGCAGATATGCAAATTCGGCCAACGCAGTTTGATAGAGCATCGTTCAAAGTACTTAATCTGAATTTTTCAGGGGGTCGAAATTTCTACCGCCGGGGGGTGGTCGAACCTCTGGCGATTCCTCTCATATAAGGCTCTTTTATTATGCGAAAGTATACAATTTAAGCGAAAAATAACGTTTTTTTTTCTAAATTTACCCACTATATACAAAAAATTCAGTGAGTGCGCTGAAAATGTATGGTGTCTGACTTCTGAGAGAGACGGACAATTGTGGTGCTTCTGCAATTGGGATATATTTGCTCAACATATGCATATTTAAAGCGATGCCCTCTAGCCACACCCTCCCGCTTTCTTTGTCTGCGAGAGAGTATTGCCAATGCCGAGAGTTAAATTAGCTTTAGGATGCATTCTACCGTACATAACTTCTCACATTATGTGTACATTGTATATCATTCGCGCCGTTACATTGAATAGGGAAAATTAAATTGTCTCTAACCGTGCTGTAGGTAGGATAGCGTCATTGATGAATAGATGGATGGGACATCTTACCTCTCTAGTTTTACTTCTTCTTCTTCATCATCTCTTTTCGACACTATTTTTTCATTATCTTTTCCCTGTTTTTCTAGAAGCCACACATCCATCCCATGCTCCTCACAACATATTTATCCCTCGTCTACTTACTTGTTTTTCATTTCCTTTTAGTGGATTGTGTGTGAGACTTTAATGTAAATTCATTTCTCTCTCTATCTCCCTCTCCTTCTCATTCCCTACTTCTCTCTCAAATGTATGCTTTGCCGTGTCGATCATTGTATTAACTTTAATTCCCCCTCCTTGATTGGCTTCTCTCACTCTTTCTTCATCTGTGAGGGTGTACTGTACGTGAATAATGAGTTGTTTCGCATAGGTCATTGTGCAAATAGTGTGCAAGATTATGCATGATCTTTATTTGAAAGATCACTTAATATGAATGTTTCATTGGTCTACCCTCATACTATGATCGTGTGAAGTTATCGTCGTTCACTACGTCTGATAATATGATTGTCTCTGTCTTTACGTGATATGTCCCGGATTATCTATATTTAGAGTAGGACTTATTACAGTTTGTTATAAGACTGAAAATTTAATAAAACGTACTTCCTTATCCAAGATAATCCGTTCATCTGTAATGCATGATCATCATCTTCCTCATCTCCATTCTCTATTCTTTATTTATTTATCCCTTATTCTTTATTTCCATCATAACAGTTATTCTATCATCTTCCTTTATCTCCTCATTCAGTAAGAGTAATAGTGTTCCACTCTCCATTCAACATGACAGTATCATCCATCCATCCAATCCTTTCCCCTCCTTCTCATCTCTCATCCATGTGTCTTCTCCACAGTCCTTCAAACCCTTCATTGTCCATCTTTCTCCACCATCTTCATATATTCTGTGCGGGGTATACCCACTGTATTGCTTACCGTCCTATACAATATGTGTGTATTGTGATGTATATTTGTCACATGTGAAAGCCCCCCCCCCCCCCACTGACTCCATTTCTTCATATATTCTTTCGTCCCTTCATCCCCTATCTCCTTCTCTTGTCTCTTCCGAGTCTTATTATGTGTACAGTCTTCATCATCAGCTCTCAATACTATCTTGTCATGAGAATACTGTGAAAGATATTGGCATCAAAAAGGTGGCGGAAACTTGTATATTCCAATTCTACTCCTGGATTATACATTTTCGGGGCCCTCGCCGTTTATTTTTATATAATGGGTCAATTCTCGAAATAGGGTGGGTTGATTCAGAAAATTCGTTATATTTTTCGCTAAAAATCATCATTTTCTTTTCGCATCAAATGACCTAAAATGGGCTATATATATATGGGTCAATCCTCGCATTGCGAGGGTATGAAAATGTATGCTCCTGGATGGATGTCATACACGTGGTCTTGTGTTATGATCTCCTGGAAGATGTTCATCTCCTAGTTTCATCTCCCTCTTCTATCTTATGGAATCGTATATGCTTTATTGTTCGTCCGAAATGACACTTGTCCTTCTTCATTTCCTCCTCCATTTTCCTCTCATTTGTGTCCATCTCTTCTCGACCTCTTCTTCTTTTCCCATCCCTTTATATTGTTTCTGCCCCCAAATTTCATTCCTATCAATCTCTCTTTTTCCCTACCATTTTTTTGTGTTAATACTTATCGCAGCTCTTTGATCTTTGATTTTTTATCTTTGTTAATACCAATTACATCGATCTCTTTGAAAGGGTTGTCTTGCATTCCCTGTTTTTGCATCCACTGTGCACTACTGTAGAACGATGTGTGTGACTGATAAAGATTGATTGATTATCATTCGATCTACAGTACCCTTCCACAAGTCCAATTATCTCTAACAGACATGTTGCGGTACTGTATCTGTTCTACTCTCTCTCTCTCTCTCTTTCTCTCTCGCTCGCTCTCTCTCTTTCTCTCTCGCTCGCTCTCTCTCTCTCTCGCTCTCTCTCTCTATTTCTCCCCCCCCCCTCTCTCATTCTCTCTCTCTCTCTCTCTCTCTCTCTCTCTCTCTCTCTCTCTCTCTCTCTCTCTCTATCATTTCAGTAATTGGCATCTGGGGATTCAAACGTATGTAAATGAGAGTAGATCGTGCCAATTCACCCTCTCAACACTTCGTTTTTGTTTTCTTCATTATCTTTTTTAAAACCGTGTCATCACTAGTATTTGTTAGAGTAAAGATTCCATAGAAACGCGTTGTGCAAAGCGAGTGCATAGAGCATAGATCTGCGATCAATGAGAGATTCATCAACGCTCCATTTGTATTATTATTTGAAATGCGTAAATATCAGCAGTATTTTGAAATATTATTCATTTTGTATTTGAATCTCACTCACTCTCACACTCCTCTCTTTATCTATCCTTCTCACTCCAATCTATATGGTAGTTACGACAGCTTTTATTATCGTGTCTATATGTTCTTATTTTCTTCCAGTCCCGTTCTAGTTCATTCCATCTTTTTCATTCATTCTTTGATTCCTCACATTCCCCTCGCATTCTTTCATTCTCCCATTGAAATGGCACCAGATGGGATTATTTAGCCCTCTCCTTCTTTTCCCCTCTTCTTCCATCTGACGGTGTACACTCTCCAGCCTTCATCTTCTTACTAGATTCTTCTTATTAGACGTAGCGGTCGAAACACCATACACACTATTAACTAACATATAATTGTTTTATAATTCATTGTTAACGTGCAAGTAAGCGTATAATAGTACTTAAACTTATATTATTTATTTAATTTCTCTTCTTCCTCCTCTTGATATTTCCAGCCCTCTAGACCTGACCCTATGTAACGTGATAAGAAGTACTGATTATACACGAATACATGATTTGGTTTGATTTGAGATTAAATGGCAGTGTATATGGCTTCATTCCCCGCTCACGAGTGACTAGACTCGACTATCGAGTAGATTTACCTTTACGACCGAAATGGTAAACAAAAATCCTTCAAGCACGCATGACAGTCTTTCCTGCAGTTTGTCATTGTTTTTCACGATGGCGGAAGTTTTGAAGACCTCACCGCTTGAATGCGTTATAAACTGTTTGGCGTAAAGACACGTGTGTTTTGGATTGAGAAAAACGTGGAATCGAGAGAGAGAGAGAGAGAGAGAGAGATACGTTCTACCGAGGGATAAATAGTGTGTGATATAGATTTATGGTGGCAAGTTGCCTAATCTTACTAATTAATAAGGTTCCATCGTATTCTTTGTGAATCCCCTATTCAAGTATTGGTGAATAATGAATGGCGCAATATTTGAGAGTATAGAAGTACGTCACTGTTATTCAGTAGATGACAAAGTTATATATGGTTAATTAGTAGATGAGATAGAGTGGATAAAAAAGTGTAGCCGATGAAGAGAAGAGTTATGGGGAGAGTGAGACATAGGTCGAAAAGTACGTTACAAACTACGAAGCCTGACCGTATTTTGACCTGAAACTACCCGTAAGCTCGAAAAACCTGACCGCATTTGGGAGTTTTTTTTGAATACCTTACAAAAACCTGACCGCATTTTGCAAATATGTAATGTACCTATTCGGCCTATGGAGTGAGAGCGGATATAATTAGTCTATACACTATACTATTCATTACATTTATACTCCCTTATCCATATATTAATTCACGATTAATTAGGTATTCTTCCTATGGAGGAGTCCGTCCAAAGGTCGCAAAGTTTAATAGACTTTTCCATTCTGAATAGACTTCAACTCTGCCGATGTGCATTCTATAGACAGAGAGAGAGAGATCATTAATTTGAAGAGTGTTTCTCTAGTATCATTATCGTATCGTTATTACTTCCCCTCCAATCTTTTTCTTCTTCTTCCTTATCGCAATCGCCCCTGCTTGAATTCATTTCATTTCCCCTTTTCTCTTCCTCTTCCTTTCGTTTTTTTTCTACCATAGTTCATTAACTTGTCTCTTTTTCATCTCACTCTTTCTCTATCTCTATGTTTCTCTCTATCATTCTTTCACCTTCTCTCTCTCTCTCTCTTTCAACGTGCTCTTCCCTTCGTTAGAAACCCCTCGAGCATTCCATTTCGATGTGATTCAGAAAACATCGACAAATTGGATGTAGTGTTTAGCTTATGTCTTTCATCAGTTTCTATCTCTCTCCTCTCTCTCTCTCTCTCTCTCTCTCTCTCTCTCTCTCCATCTTTCTATATCGAATCTCTCATTTGTCGCAATCTCCTTCCTCTTATCATCGTTCTTATTTTCCTTTTACTCTATTCAATATCATGTTGTCATTGGGTGTAATGTATGCATAAGTAAGTTTGGTGTGTACCTCCATTGTACTTCATCTGACCAACCGTACTCTTCACCGATCATTACCACTTGTACAGTCCTTGTTCTTTCGCTTGTTGTCCCTTTCATTGTCTGAGCATTCCTTCATCTCTTATTGTCAGTGAATCTGATTGATCGATCGATATCGATTAATTGGACATGAAATATAGATGTGAGTTTGTATGTGTTCCAGATCCCTCCGTCTCTCCTTAATGTTACTGTCATCCCCGTCGGGCTCATCATCTTCATCATCATCATCTACATCTCTATGTGACTCGATCCATTCTCCGTCCCTCCATCTCCCTCCACCCCTTCCTCACAGTCCAGTTCATAGATTGGCTTCAAGTGCCTCCACATGGTCCACCATCACCCGTACCGTCTCTCCCATCCACACTCTACCCCAGTCCCTCGTCGCTCCGTCCACTCCCATTGTACTACGGAGAACGCAGTCTACACGACCATCTAGAGGGGGAACGACTCCGCCTGTGACATCATCGTCGAAGAGGACAATATCTACCATAGATCGACCATCATCTGCAATCTCGAATCGTGTATCGGTGCCTGTGACGATTGTCGAACGAAGGAGATACAACAATGTGCCTGACTTTACTCTGGAGAGTACACCGTCGAGTGGGGATGAAGAGGGACTGGGAGGAGGAGAATGGGAGGATGGTCATCATCGATCCATATCACCCCTGCCATTCGTTAGGAAGTGCTCACAACGAATGAAGGCCCATCTGGCATCCACTCTCTCGGATCCCCTCAAGAGACGTGCGGTATCGATGAGAGGAGAGATCACTGAGGGAAAGAGAAGAATTCAGACCTTATCGAATAGACTCAGTCTACCGAGGTTTCTCGCGGTGTCTGCGAGGTCCAATGGCGATGGTGCGTGTGTAACGATGAAATCAATCTGGGTTACGGTAGAAAGAGTGCGGGATTGGGTTCGGATTGGTTTATTGGGATTGGGTTGATGGGTTACGATGGGAAGAATGCGTTAATGAGTTACTGATGGGTACTGTATAGTAGCTTGTATGGTTCAGGGTTGGGCGTTAAATCAAAATTTAACGGATCCGTTAAATCGTTAAATTAACGGTTTCATCATCCGTTAAATTCCGTTAAATCCGTTAAGTTACCAAAGAATTTGTGGAAATCGATTATTTTCGATATTTAACCATTTTTATCATTCAATATTAGGAGTGGTAACAGTACATTTCCGAAAACAAACTAAAATAATCAATATAAACCAGTAC
Source organism: Parapristionchus giblindavisi (assembly GCA_943737045.1). Lineage (NCBI taxonomy): Eukaryota > Metazoa > Nematoda > Chromadorea > Rhabditida > Diplogasteridae > Parapristionchus > Parapristionchus giblindavisi. The sequence goes on along the minus strand of CALSFV010000305.1, from coordinate 102,057 downwards.
GCAAAAAATGCGAAAATAAAGAACAAGAGACGGTGACGAAATAATCGATTCTAATATAGTACTTGTATAACACTATAGTCAGAACAGAGTGCTCGAAACATAAATTTTTAAAGCATAAAGCATATCAAAATAGCATGTTTCCTACCTTTTTTCTTCAAAATATTAATTTTTTTAACGGATTTGACGGAAAAAATTTAACGGATTCCGTTAAAAATTAATTTTACGGATGAATACCGTTAAATCCGTTAAAACCGTTAACGTTAAATCCCAATCCTGGTATGGATATTGAAGAAGAGACATTGTTGAGATATTAAGAGAGAGAGAGAGAGAGAGAGAGAGAGAGAGAGAGAGAGAGAGAGTGAGAGAGAGAGAGAGAGAGAGTTCATTTCAGTATTGTCTATTCTAGGGAGCGGTTGGTAATAATAGATTACTAGAATATGACAAGATCAAGTGGTTCGATTACGGTATTAATTATCGATTGATTGATTGATCGATCGTTGAAGGAGACGAAGATGATTGGACGAGCGAAGAAGAGATCGACGATCCCGAGTATCGAGAGTTGATAGAGAGAGAGGAGATTGTGGAGAAGTATGATAAGGTATACGGGAGATCAAGGTTACGGTAGCTTGATCTTTGATCTCTCATCGTTTAGGGACCAGAGGCGGCGAATGAAGATTACTGGGAGAATCCGAGCTTTGAACTCTACCAGAAAACAGATCGATTCGGTTTCGTTCAGTGAGTCTATTGATTGATTTCATCTGTGGTCGTATGCATGAATAACGGAAATCCGTTTTCCGGGAAAATGTAACGTCATTAGCGTAGGCGGAGGATTCTTGGAAAACGAGTCCGCCTACGTTAATGACGTCACATTTTCCCGGAAAATGGTTTTGCGTTGTTCATGCACGTCCACTGATTGACTTTTTCTCTCGTTCCGTTTGCCTTCATTCGATTGCTAATAGATGAATCACAAGAATTGCATTGAATTACATAGGTATGATGATTCAGTCGTCAGCTCAATTGCAATTGATCATCTTATCGATTGATTGTCTTTTTGATCAACGCTCGGTTATAGTAAGAACGGCACCGAGACGGAAGATGCTCTGACAACGAAACGACGAATCGAACGAGAAGTGAGGAGGGAGCGAAAGTGGTTGGATATGCTCAAGGTAGATCACTGCTATACATCTATTATGTGACGTCATGAATTTTAAACTAATTTGTTCGCTAAATGTGAATAAATAAATATACAAATACCTAAAAATGTTATTTTTGTAATTTTAGTCCCCTGATGGCATGGTGTGTATCCTGTTTCAGGAATATGAAGAAAAATATCAAATGGGTGAAGATGATGCAAGTTCTTGTAAAGTAAGAGAAAGTGTATTAAAACATGCCTTATTTTTTGTGTTTAAAAAATCCATATTATTCTATCATTGAGTATGTAGTGCAGGCGAAGTTTTTATGCGAACGCGCAAAGGAGCCATTGATCTTTGATCTTTGGTATCTTGATCTTTGATCTTTGGTATCTTGATCTTTGATCTTTGGTATCTTGATCTTTGATCTTTGGTATCTTGATCTCTATTGTTCTCACTATTTGCAGGAATGGGAGTACAAGGATAAGGAGCGGCGGGAACGCGAGCGGAAGGGCGGAAAAGTCACGATGAAATCTACCCAACCAGCGAAGTTATTCGAGCGGATATGGAAGGGTGTGCCGGAAAAGCTACGAGGAATTGTGAGTAGTAATGAACGGGTTACAAATTACAGTTTAAACGAAAAATAATGATTATTCTAAATCGATCCATCATATTTCAAAAATCGGTTCACTATATAAAATCCCTCACTTTAGCATCTTTTCTAATATTGCCGTATTTTCTTATGGCTTACAAAAATACATAAATTAAATAAATGAATATAATTTAAATTAATCTTAATTTATTTATTTACATACATGGGTGCCGACATAGGGGTGCCCCGCTGTAAAGCTGGGGCTTTTCGAAAATTTGTGGAATGCCCCCTGTACAAAATGAAGTTAAGGCGAAATTTTTGAAAAAAAAGTGAAGCCCCCCCCCCCTGTAAAAAATTAACTATTTTTCTTTGGACGCCCCCTGTAGAATCGAGGTCCAGGTACCCCGCCCATGTATGTTTATTTAATCTATTTTTAAAAATTTATTTATTTATTTACAGGTATGGCCTCGATTACTGCGAATCGAGTCGTTCAAGAAGGTTAAGGTGTACGAGGAACTCTTGTTACGGTATCGTCATTATTGATTGATTTATTGATCGGCCTTCGCTTTTTTTTTCGAATTCGATCAGTTATTTGTAGCTTTATATTTTCTGCCTTTGTAAGCGACTGGGTTTAAGTATATCTCCTTAGTTAAAAATTCGAATGCATTAATTAATGATTTAATTGAAAATTGTGTGCTTTGAGCGCTCGATTGGTCTCCAAGGACATTCGACAGATAGATCTGGATATAAATCGAACGTACCGTGATCATTTGGCCTTCCGAAAGAGATATGATGTCAAGTGAGTCAAATTTATCATATAGTCCCATTAATTGGAAAATAATAGAGTATATTGTTTTATTGATTATTATTTTCACACATTTTCGTCTGTTTCGCTCATGCGTTAATGTTATCCTCAAAACTCACAGAAAGTAACGAAAAAGGCCGAGAAAGTTTGTATAACAAGGTCTTTTTTCTCATTTCACAAAATTCATTACGGTGGGAGATGAATGAATGGTCTCTTCCAATAATCTCTTTTCTTTTATAAACGACGACAGTTTTTGTCCCTTTTTGACGTTCTTTTTCCTATTACGTATAATATGTTGGAATAAAGAATAAGAATGTGAATAAGATTTACCTTTCAATGATACTTTATACTAAATGTATGATATACCTCTTTACAGACAACAATCACTGCTGAACGTGCTGGCTGCGTATTCGATGTACAACACGGAAGTGGGCTACTGTCAGGGTAAGCAATGATCTTGACGCGATTGAGAGGATTACTGTAGCCCGTTAAATTGAGTAATAGGGGAAGTATATTGTAGAAATCGATATTGATAGAGGAACTTTTTTTAGATTACTGTAGCCAGATATTGATTAATTGGGAGAATATATTGATCGAGATTCTTTTAGGAATGTCCCAAATCGTCGCCCTGTTCCTTATGTACCTTGATGAGGAGGACTCCTTTTGGTTAGTTTATGTTATCCTCCTTTTTTTATCGTCTAGTTTTCAATTAGATGGGGAAAATAACTTAAAGATTTTGTATTCTTTACAAGTTGTATTCTGCCTATGACAATGATCGTTATTTCTACTTCAAAATATTAACCTAAATCTCTTGTCATTGATGATTTCTGTTCTCTAAGGTGTCTACATGCCCTCATGGTGAATCCCCATCACACAATGCATGGCTTCTTCGTTCCCGGCTTTCCCAAACTATCGCGATTCGAGAATCACTTCAAGCGAGTGCTCAAGAAGTACAAACCGAAGATCTACAAGCATCTGGTATGTGTGCACTCAGAGGCTCCGCCCTTTCTATTATTGATTGATTTGACAGAATTATTGATTGCTCTTTTTTTCAGGACAAAGAGATGATTCCATACATCTACCTGACGAAATGGTGGTTCGGATGCTTCCTGGATAGGTACGCGCATAATATGATCCACTCGAGCTTGTTGATTCTATGTTTCACCCCTCATTCTATTATCGGTTGATTTCCCATGTAATCAATCCACTCCTTTCATCATCTAGTTAATCTATGAAAGTGTACAATATACTTTTGCATGCCCATAAGGTTACAGTAGTCTGTGATGTTAAGGATCTCTACATGACAAATCGATAATAGACCAATATATTGATTGATTGTATCATGATTGCAGGGTTCCATTCTCTCTCACTCTTCGTCTCTGGGATCTCTTTCTGGTGGAGGGAGATTGTGTGCTGATCGCCATGTCTCTCAACATCTTCAAGATGCACGATAGTGGGTCTTTCATTCTTTCTACACACTTTAGCGAATAGGTGAAACATGAATGTGCTTGGAGTGCGTGGTGATTAGCATATGTCGAATAGCTATGTTACATATTTTCAAAATGCGGTTAGGTTTTTCAATTTTCGGCTCAAATGCGGTCAAGCTTCGTAGTTTGTAACCTACTTTTCGACATATGGTGATTAGCTCTCACAATTGGATTGTTAGTCTTGTTGGCCACGAGTGAATCGTGCTTTTCCAATAGCGCACACTGTTCGTGATTAGATGGATTGAACATTAAATTGGATAATTTATGCAGTTCAATGATTTCAGAGCGAATTCGGAAGCTAAACATTGAGCAGTTTATGGAGTTTATTCAATCGACGATAACGACGGAATTCGGATTCTCTGATGATGAAGTCATGTACTCTCTCAGAGAAACTATGGAGAAGTTGAGGGTGAGTGGGAGGTTGAGATGGAAGTCAAGGCCAAATAGTATTCTCTTTTGATCGGATAAAATATATTTCTGTATGTGAAATGAATTGATCGATGGGTTACGGTAACATTGAGTGAATTATGATGAACGATTGAGGAGTTCTGGCACTTTTGGTTTGGGGGAGCACTGAGAACAAGAGGATAAAATGACGACCATTGTATATGATATGATATTAACAGAGTGATCGTATGCTGTATGCGCCCGCCTCCACCCCATCCGATCTGTCAGAAGTGCCCACGAAAGCGCTCGGACCAATACTGACTCGATCCATGGCTGATATCAGATCTGATGTCGCCGAGATACAGAGTCGATGCTCGCGAGCTAATTGTACGTTTTATTGATTTATTTACTTTATTTTATTTAAAGGAAACATATGGGAGCATGCAAATGAGGACATGATTTTGTGTAGTGGCAACTTAATGATATCGAAACATACTCTTGTTTGTCATGATTTCAATGAAACTACTAAAATGCATATATCTTTGTAAATCTTATCTAGGTTGGTGTTAATATTGATTATTTCCTTAGTGAAGCCAATTAATTATGGACAAGATAGACAGATGCTAGTTTATCAAAACATTTCGGCGATATTCACCATCTTCAGTTGAATTTATCTTGTCCTCAATTAATTGGCTTCACGAAGAAAATAATCAATCTAACAATAAGTACTTTGATAATAATAATAATGTATTTATCTTTAACGATAAACAGAGAGGCGAAAATCAATAAAATCTATATGGTTCAGCCTCCACAACGCTATCATGTCATGAATATCGTGAAATGTACCGTAGTCTGTACAAGATGTACCGAAAATTGTACGCGGCCCAAGTAAAGAAAGAACGAAAGCTGCAGGAGAAGATGGCGAGAGAAGAGAATAGAGAAAGGAAGACGAGAACGATATAATATCGTTATGAGTCTGTCCTTCAAAATAGCCCTATCAATATCCCCGAATCTATCAGAGTGATAAATAATACTGTACAAACATGTGTCAAGTTGGTATATTGTAGGATTACTGTAGCCGCTTATCGATTGAATAGTATATATGTAGTTGTTATCGATTGATCACTGTAGCACTGGCGGGTGGTCGTTCTCCTCATCCCTCTCGTAAGAAGAAAGGGTCGATATGTGCTACGACAACGACAACACAATCATCAACGTGTGTAGTGAATACGAAACCTCCCCCATCACCATCAATGATGATGTCATCGAATAATAGAAGTGAATCAATGAATGGAGGAAGAGAACGAAGAATGATGAATGATGATGATGGAGATGATAGAAGGAATCGATCATTTAGAGAGGAAGAACGGGCTGGAGGAAGCAAGAGTCAGGTGAGATTTTGTTTACTTTAATCAAATAATGCTAATAAATAAATTAAAAAATCGTTCTGTTGAAAAGTTGTGAAAAGCAAACGATATCCTCCGTTTGAACGTGCTGGTGTAAGTAAGAGTGATGTGAAATTTAAGATCATTAATTTAGAAATTAGCATTAATTTGGTTTTAGTAGTTTTGCAGTGATTATGATAGACTATCGTGAGCCCCGAGGATCAATCGATAATTCAGATTGTGCATCGACATGCGTCTACCGTATCCAGCACGAACACGCCGCCCCCTCACGACCCCTCATCGATCAATAAACATGGAGGAGGGATACAGCCTGTTAAGAGGTTACTCTACCATTTTTCAGTTGATAGTATTGATCGAACTCTGATACTGAAATTCCATTCGGATGTACTGTACTACTGTATTCGTGTAATGAATGCTTGCATTTATTTTTGTCGAATTTCGATCTATTGTCAAATATTGATTGCTGCTTCTTGCAGAGGCAGCTACTACGACAATATCACAACAGTTGTATCGAATGGAAATGGATTGATTAGTAATGGTGGAGGGAGTACTACGATACGTCGATTGACTGATGAAAAGACTGGACAAATGGTATCCATTGTTCGAGATCAATCAGATCTCGATCGATACGCCGAAGAGTACGGTAGTGAGAGCGGATACCGTACCCCGACCCGAGTGACCCATTCGGCCAATCATGTCACATATGTGACGATTGGTGATGATGATCCAGTCGTGGCTCCGCCCCTTCCACCTCGCACCCAGCATACGGTGCTCTAGAGAGTACGCATACTGTAGATATTGATTGATTTATTGATTTATTTGTTCACTTGTAATCAATATTGGACCCATTCTTACGGATGTATTTATTGCGCGGTTCTTCTCAATGTTTATAATAGTCGTTTTCTTTCGTAATATGTTAAATTGTTTATAAGTTATATAATTTATAATTATTTGGCCATGGCCCTCCATTTTTTTTCGTTGTATTCCGTGTCCATGATGACTATTCATTTACCAGTATTTTGTATAGTAGTATTACTATGTTTGCACTAATGAGTAGTACGCACTGTGTTGTCATATGCATTTTTTAAAATCCATTTTATCCCCTCTTTTGTGTCTCTCCCATCACTTTCATTTTGATCAGACTATTCATTTTGATTCGTCTCGCAACCTTTCTATATATATCATTCATTCTGGTTTAAAAAAATGTAAATGTTTTTAAATGTTAAATGCATTTTCGCCACTCCCTTTGCTCATAAGCAGTTCTCTGCTTTTCTCGGATATTCCTATCTTTTGATCCGACCTTAATTATCAATGTCATCCCGTGCACTGTTTTCGCTAACACTGTCTGAAACTAATTCACCACCTTAGCCATGTCCCTAAATTATCAAATGACTGTATTCTGCCTATTCATTCATCAATTGTGTATCTGTCATTCACTCCCTCTGTCTGTCAATTGTCAATTGCCAGAAGTATACCCTGTTCCTTCGTTTATTCTCCCATCCATTCACTCATGTCAATGCCTTTCCATCGTCTCCAATCAATTCATAATTTATCTACAGAGATGTGACATAAAGATATAGTTTATTCTGTGTACAGTGTGTGAGTCGTACAGATATTACCGCATGGCTGAATTATGGACAGAATTGTTACTAGGAAGTTCAAAATGTGTTTATTGATGGATACAATTGGAGCAGCCAATTCATTGATTTTATAATTATGAGAAATTCCTGGATACAAGATGTTCTCAGTCATTTTGGAGCGGCCAAATAAATTATGGTTAAAAGAATTTTAGAATAACTTAATGAATTGTTCTATGGGTGAGAGATGAGGAAGATAAACAACATGACATGATGCTATACTATAGTAGTACAATATTCATCATTATTCCCATATTTTTGTTGTAACGAAATTAATAATATACTTTATTCAAGATGAATTATATTATGCAATCATAAGAGTAATCAATGTAATTAGACAACAATCGATATAAACACATTTATCGATTAAATAGATTCATTTCTTTACTATTCTAATCAACATTCTCTTGGGAATCCTGAGTAGGGAAGAGATAATAGTTGGTCATTACTAACTGAAATCAATCAATATAATCTTCTACAATCAATCAATATGATTACCTTAGAGACATCATCAGACTCGATGTACTTCTTACGGAAAGCGTACTCTAGACAGACAAAGTTGATTACAACGAATTGTTCTGGCTTCTGAACGGAATATCTGATTACTGTATGAAGAGAGAGAGTATGGTAAAATGAGAGAACGTACCTGAACAGAAGTAGCACGTTGAGTACGAAGACGAGTTACGGTATCAACAACATCAACAACACATTCACTGAAATAATCAATACAAGATCGATCGATTGAGTAGATCAATACTGTCTATGAGCATAGGAATAATCCATCTTATCACATATTATATCGATTGCAATAAATGTAGTTGATCTACCGCTTCCCGAACAACAAGTGACAACGATAGGAGATCTGGAAATGAGATAAACTCCGCCCATTTACAAGACTCCGCCCCTTTTCATACTTACTCATCTTTTGATGTTAGCCATCCTTCTTTCTCTGCTATTCCTCTCATCAAATCATAATTATACTTGACATCAGCGCGTAGATTAATCAACTAAGATAACAAGACATTAGACCCTTCTATGATAACTCCATTCACTTCTGAAGGGTGACGTGGTGTACTCTGACGAGGCCAATCAAAGTATTCAAAATGAAGAATAGTACGAGATTCTGATCCATTTGTTACTTTGAGTAGTGTAGCATCATAAACTCCTCTTACTGATCTTGTTCCCTATGATAACAGATTATTCATAGACACAAGAATACGCACTATACTTGATTGACAATAGAGAATGATCCATAGGTCACGGTATCTCCACTTTTGAGTGGAAAGTAGTAATTGGGTACGTACATAGCGACAATCGTCACTACTTTCTCCTTAAATGATCCAGTTATAATTGATCTTTGATCTTTGATCTTTACCTGCCAAGCCATGGACCAGAAACGTTCAAGAGTAGTCTCCAATGGAGATTGAGTAGCGATAAATTTCCTAAATAGATCAATAATCATTCGATAATCAGATTATTGATTACTTGTTCTTCTGAAATCCATCACAATAATTCGCATGGATGTAATCACAATCAGGCATAGAACTGAAATAATAACAGTAAACGTTGATTATTGATTTTTCGTTAACCTTAGAACAACTCGATAGTCTTCATTACAGGGAACATCAATATATCGATTGAGATTCGTGTATTTACTGTAGGAAGTAGTACAACGACGAGCATCTCTCTATAAATTATCAATACATTATCGATTGATTATCGATTAGTTACAATACCGAAATGATGGTACTGTATGTATAGAATAGTTCATAAACTGATGAAGTGCTCATCAATTTAACGAATCGACCGAGTTTAGACTCGTTTCCAGTGATTTCGTGAAGATATTGACCGGGTGCAAGAGGGAATCTACAAAGATCAAAGATCAAAAATCAATGATGAATAAGATGTGACATACGAGGCAACACTATCTCTCAAAGGAGTGATTCCATGATCGTTATGAGGACATGTATTGCATTCGAGAGAGGTAGAAGATACAGTAGATGATACAATAGGTGTTGTTGTTGACGATGCTGTATTCACTACTGAAAACATTGATCTTTGATCTTTGAGGAAATGTGAGAAACCAGTTACTTGAGAAGGCCGTTGCAACATTGCTGGTAGGTTCTTCAATCGGTGTATCTAATACTAATATTGTTTAATAAAAATAACAATAAAAATAGATATCTTACTGCTCATGATAAGAAGTGAATAGAGAGGAATGACCAACTCTAGCTGAATACAAATATGAGAATGAAATGAAAGACTTATGTAGAGAATGAAATAGATAATATGATATAATGATAATGCTAATATACAAATCAAATTTATTTCATCATAATTGTCCATGTAAGAGAGTGATAACAAAGTGAAAACAAATTACCTTGTTCCAAGTAATATATCACGCCTGTCACGAGAGAATTGAGCTGAGAGTGGGAATGAAGAAAAATGGTGAAATGAGTTAGGACCATTTTTGGACATCTCTAGGCATGCCCTACCAGCCCTCAAAGTCTCATTATGCAATTTTTATTTTGGGGCTCGATACACCGGTTCGGTAAGGTGAAGTCCCAACTTTGAGCACAAATTTCTCGCTTCTGGTGCGTTTTAGCGAAAAAGTGTCACAAGAGTGACCCTTGATCTTTTTTCGAGCTCTATCGATCTAAACAAACCAGAAGTCATGAAAATGTTTCAGAACAGAGTTACACTTTGAAGCAAATAACTCAAAAATTTAGGAAAAGGAGGTGCTCTTCTTCCAGTATGTTATTAAGTTTTTCATGCGCTTTCGAATGAAGGGCTTGCGAAAAAAATACGTTAATGCGTTCTTATGGTTCATCCCCTTGTTAATTTCCTGATGATTTGAAGTCATTTTCGCCCAACCATAATCTCTCAATTCACACACTCTCTCGCCGGTGAGTGAAAGAAATACAGGGAAGAGAAAGGGAGAAAACGATATGTTTCATTCCGCACCGCGCGCTCGAGACCGTGCGGTGCAGAATGGAATGGGATGGAATGAAAAGGAATGGGTGAGAGAGTGTGTGAAACGAGAGATTGTTGGTGGCGAAAATGACTTCATATCATCAGGAAATTTCCAAGGGGATGAACCGTACGAACGCATTAACGTATTTTTTTCGCAAGCCCCTCATTCGAAAGCGCATGAAAAACTTAATAACATACTGGAAGAAGAGCACCTCCTTTTCCTAAATTTTTGAGTTATTTGCTTCGAAGTGTAGCTCTGTTCTGAGACATTTTCTGGACCTCTGGTTTGTTTAGATCGATAGAGCTCGAAAAAAGATCGGGGGTCACTCTTGTGACACTTTTCGCTAAAACGCACCAGAAGCGAGAAATTCGTGTTCAAAGTTGGGACTTGACCATACTGAACCGGTGTATTGGGCCCAAAAATGAAAATTGAATACTGGAACTTTGGGGGCTGTTAGGGCATGCCTAGAGATGACCTGGTCCTAACTCATTTCACCATTTTCGCTCTATTCCCATGAATTGTAAATTTAGCTCAATTCTCTCGTGACAGGCGTGATATCATTTTTGGTTCTTATTATTGACCTCAGAATTCTATGACTGTCGAGGAGATTTGGTATATATATAGCACGATGGAAAACATTTAAAAAGGTAATGACCACAATAGTCAAGTTTCAATGCAGAATCGAAGTCTCAAACTCAAAATCTTGTGATTCAAATGTGAGCCCTTTAAGAGGCCTGCATAAATACTGGCTGCTACAAAATGACGGAGAAAATAATAATATTTCATATCCAAAATATCCAAAACGAAAGTATTTATATTATGGTGTAATTGGCACATCTGGACGTCGAAAATAGAATATAATCAGAGGAAAAATAGTGCACTGACGAAGTTCTGTTGTTCAATTCAATGTGTTGTTTGATGCGTCGATGATGTTTTTATCAGTTACATCTATACGCCACGTGGGGGTCTGATAATAACAGCTTTATGACCCTTCAAAATCGTTCATGACTGCCATATTTCTAAACTGAAATATTCTTAGCAACTTTCAATAATGAAATAGATACGTTTCTGAAACGAAATCAATGATGGAGATGTCTATGCAAACCTCACACGATTGCCATATTCAAGTGAAAGGTTATACCTATGTATATGTATGTACAAAAAATTAGCGGACTCTACCGATTCCTTGGCGCAGTGGTAAGATATTGGACTTATTATGTATGTGAATTTTTTTATACTTCTGTATTTGCTGTCGCACATGTCACGGGTGTATCAAATAAATAAATAAATTATGCAATGGTCGCGTGTTCAACCTATCGCAGAATTTTCCTATTTTCAAGAAGCACGTAATAACTAATAATGCAATACTATCAAGCATCATGATTTGTTGTAACGACTCATTGGTGTACGCTCATATACGCTAAATCGGTGAAAACGAAACAGTGTACCAGTCTGTTCCTACTTTTGGCCCAACTGAAATAAATTTCATCTACTAAATGATTCGTCGTTTGTCTTAATGTTCTTTCAATCAGCAATAACAAGTTAAAGACTAAGAAGTAGTAATGCCTTCGAATCTCTTATACACCACATGAACAACTGCTGTTGAAGTAGTCAAAACATCTATTCGTTTGTTTTCAGTTTGCCATCGACTGACTAATGGATTGGAGGATTATAAAGGGAGGACCAAATCCCTCCCCATTCATTCAGATTCAATCTTCTGATCTACAATATGAAGTGCTTCATTCTTCTAATTGCTCTAATTGCTATCATTGTGGCTAACGCCGGTTAGTGAAATCTTTGGTCGACCTACGATTTTGAAACCATTTCCATCTTTTTGCTTTATTTCCCACAAAATTTATCAATTTCGCTGCCCACAAGAGATCTTGGTCAGAGCGGATAGTTCAACAATGATCAGATATCTTCGTATAATAGTCTGGCTAACTTGGAGACCATATTTTCAATGTTATAACAGTGACATTTGAGAGAACTGCCCACCCAATGAGGAGTTCCGTGCTTGTTCCAGTAAGTGTGAACCATCATGCTCACAGAAGATGCCTGTAAGTATTTAAAGGCACATCCCGAGCTAATTTGACACTATATGTGATCTTTAATTCTCTTAAAATTTATCATTGCAATGCATCCTAATTTTTCATTCAATGCTGAGCAAAATAAAACATCATTTTTTAATCTTTAATCTCACCGCATTCTTCAATGGCCTTTAATGCTCGATGTCAATTTCATCTTTGGTTCTTATAATCACCGAATTGATCTTTGATCTCTGATCCTTAATCTTTCAGTCCTGCGAGATGGCATGTGGCGCAGCCAAGTGTCAATGCGTTGACGGATTCGCGCGTCATGAAGGAAAATGTATCGATGTTAGAAAATGTCCATGAAATGGAAGGGATCACCGTACCTGAGGAGTACAGTACCTATTCAATTCGATAATAATCATTCTTCAATCAATATTTATATGACATTCTCCGTTGTAGTTTGGTAGACAAACAAATAAAGTTCTTTCATTCTGACTCTCGTACATTTTTTACCGTTTAATGACCTTTATCAAGCACAGAACCATTGGGGAGGGAATGGTTGACACTAAACGACAGATTAGTGCTGAGGTCTCGTACATTAATGATGTACTTATTGTCTTCAAAACAGTGTCAGCCAATTTAAAATTCAATTTGATCATTTCAATCTTCCACACAATCAGAAGTCAATTCACGACGACGTCGATTCATGGATCCAATTATTCATTTAAATTCAAACAATGTTATCGACTGGTTATTGTTTTTGTATCAGCTGGGTTGCCATGAGATCCAATTATACAGAATATAGATTCATAATCTGTGCTTCCCTCTCCTTTAAAATAATTAATAGGATCTCTCATTTATTTCTCTCTGTGTGTATCAGTGTGTCTCAATCGATATTGTTTAGCCGACATTTTCGCACCTTCTGATCAATGTTTTAATGAATCAATAATTTTTAAATAAATCAATAATCGAAACATTTTCGATAGTGTGGCGATCAATAATTGAAATCTACTATGAGGGATAGTGTAGTTGATTACTATTGATAATGCCCTAAATTGACACGAATTGTGAATTTACTTTGCTTTGAAAGATTTTACTTACCTTGATGGGGATATTGTTTTATCCACGATATAACTGAGTTTGCTAGGACTTCTGTGAAAAGTTCCTGATACTTCGAACATTTTTGTTCACATGACAAACGACTGAAATTTATTCAGCGGTGTTTGAAACTCTCTGCTCAGGCCACACTCTCTCGCTTTCTTTGTCTCCGAGAGAGGAGAGAGAGAGAGAGAGAGAGAGAGAGAGAGAGAGAGAGAGAGAGAGAGAGAGAGAGAGAGAGAGAGAGAGAGAGAGAGAGAGTAATGAGGAGAGTAAAATTAGCTTGTGGTGCGCCTTTAAGAGACCGGCTCGGTAAGACTCGAGCATGGTCCGGACATTCGCGAGGACTTTCGATCTGGCCCTCAATACTTTCATCATAGACACATACCGGGGGAGACCGATGAAAGTTATTGTGAAAATGAACTTAGGTTCAAACCCGGCTCAAATATGTCACATTAAGTAAAAAATTGAAAAATTCATATCTTTTCAATCGTGATAGCTAGGACTTTTATTTCTTTTTATTAGTGAATAACATGACATGCACTCTTACAAACACTACTGAACATTAATATCATATCGTTCTGAATATGTTTTTACGTGTCTGATATTCAGATTTTTCTTCTTTTATCCTCGTTGAAGAGAGATTGCAAGTAATGACATAGTACATATTGTAGCCCTGACGATTTTGTACATGGTGGTCACATTCCCTTGGCCAGCCATCATTTCGCAGGCATCGAGAATTGCAGCCGAATTTGAGAAATGTGTAAATTTCAAAAATCGAAAATTAATTTTCTTGAAATTCGAAAGAGTAAGAGGTAGCTTTATTATGTCATTTTACTCGTAGTGATGCGTGCACACAGGAACAATATACAGATAGACTCAGACTACATTTTTTTTAAATTGAGAAAAATAATTATTTTGTTTTTATTTTTTCAGCTCAAACATTCAGTCGACCGTCAAGGCAAGTTCATTCATAGGGCGGATGGTGGCTGATGCATGTGTGTTTGCAGTAACGACTGCCACGTGAAGAGTCGTCGTTTCGTAGATCTCGAATTTATTTTTTTATTTATCAAACTTGAAAATTTATATGTTTCTTTCATATAAATCGGTTGGAAGGGGGCGTACGGCAACCAAAGCTGTACCACTGTTATCAGTAGGAGTGTACTGTACTGTACTACTGTAACCGTCAGGAATCACGAACTATCTTTTTTTCAGTCGTAATAGTAATGCTCGCACCAGCATTTTCCGAGAATTTCACCACATTATTATAGGATACAGTAGCTAGATTACGGTAATTCGAGCTATTGCATCCATAAAAATAAAAGTTGGCCCACTGTTGATATAATGCCAGATAGTATTTGGGGATCATCATAAATTTTTCGACCTCAACCATTCTCAACCATGACCCCCGGGTCATGGTTGAAAATCATGGGTCGACTGAAAAAAGTTAGTTCGTGATTCCTGACGGTTACAGTAGTACAGTACAGTACACTCCTACTGATAACAGTGGTACAGCTTTGGTTGCCGTACGCCCCCTTCCAACCGATTTATATGAAAGAAACATATAAATTTTCAAGTTTGATAAATAAAAAAATAAATTCGAGATCTACGAAACGACGACTCTTCACGTGGCAGTCGTTACTGCAAACACACATGCATCAGCCACCATCCGCCCTATGAATGAACTTGCCTTGACGGTCGACTGAATGTTTGAGCTGAAAAAATAAAAACAAAATAATAATTTTTCTCAATTTAAAAAAAATGTAGTCTGAGTCTATCTGTATATCGTTCCTGTGTACACGCATCACTACGAGTAAAATGACATAATAAAGCTACCTCTTACTCTTTCGAATTTCAAGAAAATTCATTTTCGATTTTTGAAATTTACACATTTCTCAAATTCGGCTGCAATTCTCGATGCCTGCGAAATGATGGCTGGCCAAGGGAATGTGACCACCATGTACAAAATCGTCAGGGCTACAATATGTACTATGTCATTACTTGCAATCTCTCTTCAACGAGGATAAAAGAAGAAAAATCTGAATATCAGACACGTAAAAACATATTCAGAACGATATGATATTAATGTTCAGTAGTGTTTGTAAGAGTGCATGACATGTTATTCACTAATAAAAAAAAATAAAAGTCCTAGCTATCACGATTGAAAAGATATGAATTTTTCAATTTTTTACTTAATGTGACATATTTGAGCCGGGTTTGAGCCTAGGTTCATTTTCACTATAACTTTCATCGGTCTCCCCCCGGTATGTGTCTATGATGAAAGTATTGAAGCTCAGATCGAAAGTCCTCGCGAATGTCCGGCAGGGGGTCAAAATGCTCGTGTCACCGAGCCGGTCTCTTAATCTTATCTGAAGATACAACTATCACAATTAATGAAATATCTTTAAAATCTTTCATAAAGATGCGATATGAGGTGACATGAATTCTTTATTCCTTTATACTTCATTGTCCCTTTATTATTTTATGAATCCTGTACTGTTAGGGAGGACGAGAAAAAGCTTTGTATCGCTCAAATTTGTTCACCTTTGATGACCACTAGGAATAGCAGTAGTAATCATCAAGAAAATAGGGCGATAATAATCGGGGATATTCACAGATCCTTAGTGTCAATGAACATTCCCACTGGCTACAGGCGCATTGATCACAATGAGAGAGACTGCTAGGTCAAGTGAATAGATTGATCCAATCTCCTATGGAGTCCATCCACTACTATCCTACGATTGCTACTATAATATTAGACTTTATCAAAGTTTTATACTTAATCACATGTGTCTCAAACGATTTTTGACCTATTTTTTTCTTTGTTTAGTAAATTCTGAAGGAGGTAACACAATATGGAGAGTGTTCACGATGTCCCTTATGTCCCCTTGCCGATTATCGATCGAAATGAGTAAGTTTAATTGATTTTGTTTAAGCACTTAAAGGTAGAGTACCGCGAATATTTTCGTGCACAAACTATGGAGAAAGGAAGATTCCAAAAGCTTTTATGCAGATTTCTTAATTTTAATTCGTTAATTTTACTTGTTGAAACATCTTTATGATGTATGATAAATAAAAATAAAAATAAATAAATAAATAGCTGCTTAAAATTCATGCACAGGGGCTTTTTAAAAATTAGAAATAGTGAGTTATTCAATCTGCATTCTTAGAGTTAGCACCGCATCAAGGGGTATGCGAGAGTACTCTCTAACTATAAGTCTCCACATTTGTATATATTTAGTCTTTTATCATGTGAACAAAAATGATCTCTTTCTAGCTCGATGAAGTATCTGCAACGTTTCAGAAGTCCTAGCAAACCCAGCTATACTGTGGATAATACAATAATCGAAAAGGAATTCGATATCGATTTCAATGTATGTTGTCGATTGAAGAAAAGTATTCATTTCCTTTAGATTTGTCATGTAATCGATTTCGGAATTCAATGGTCTTCATTCACTTTCTCGCAATTTTCGTGGGTTGTTAAACTGGACAAGAAATTGAGACTTGTGGTATGTTTAATACCGATCAACAAATTGTGAAATAATCGATAATCGTCAGGTATATCCTCGTCTTTATTCGACAATGCCTGATATTGATTGGTGGTGTCGCTACAAAGTCCAAGTTATTGCAAACAACGCAGCGTGAGTTGATCATTGATTATTAAAAAAATATTTCTTTAAAGGAATGGGGGAGATGAAAAGGATTTAACAACTACTAATAAGGAGAGAAACAAATTCAAGAAAGTCCTGAAGAAAGACACGATTAGCTTGCCTAAGAAATTATTCATTTCAGTGGGAAGCAAACTCACAATTCGTCTCAAGGTATGGCATAGTCAATAGTAATCAACTACAGTATCTCTTTCTAGATCTCGATTATCGATTGCCATCCTATGACTATTCCTACCGTAACTAAGCTGAAGTCATCGATTGATGCATCGAATGATCTACTTATTCATTGGAAGAGTGATCAGAAAACAATGTGGTTAAATCGAAATGTGGCTAAATCGATCGCCGTTCCCAAGGTAATCGATAAAGCTTGGATTATTGATTTATTTAAAGAATATTGATTGATTAAAGCATTGATGGGTAGGTGATTGATTGACCGAATAACTGATTAATTTGATTGCCGAAGTCTATGTATGCAAATTACAGCAAATCTTGTGCATGCATTCTCAATATTTCCGAAGCCTCGTCTATGGAAACTTCAAGGAGCGCAAACAAAATGAAATTGTTATTAGAGAAGGACCTGTGACTCTTGAAGACTTTGAAGCTTGGATTCAGGTCTGATATTTGATTTTTTAAAATGTTTAAATCAATGATCTTTCAGTATATTGTAAATGGTTCAAATCTCGAAAATGATTGGATGTCTATCCTCAAAGCAGCCGATTATTTCATGTGTGATGGAATTCTGCGATCAATCGATAAAATTCTGACGGAAAGGACGAGGGAATTGGCAATTGATCCAGTAAGCAATATATATCTGTTATACTTATGAAGAATGCAGAAAATAATCTAATATAATATTTTCAGTTGGGAATTGTGGACACGGAGAAGTGGGCGGAACGATATCGATTGAGGAAAACCTTGATCGATTTAGGAATAGATTATAAATCACCAATGCTCAGTTCAATCAGAGCTATGCTACGTCGTAAAGCTATTGTCATTGAAATACTCGATTAAATTATTGAATTAAAGATTGAAACTCGCGAGTTTTCGAGCACTAATGAAACGCTCTTATGAAAGGGACAAAATGTGGTTGAAAATTATATATTGATGGTTACGAAACCGCAATCATTCTCATGCTTACCTGAAACCCGTATAAAGATATTATTATCATAGGATATGAATTCCACGGACTTAACAATGCACCAAGTAGTCGGAGAGAGTACACTGGAAACTTTTATCAGCTGTCCTCTGAATATGCTAGTTGTTAGTGGTTCACATTACAATTCGAGGATCTACGAGATGAATCCCAGTTTGCATAAAATATTACCAGAATAACTTTTGCATCGTTCTTTCTATATAGTTTTTTTCGCGCGCAAATATTCGTGGGACAAGTCGTTTCAGACTCTCTTTATTTATTCGAAGAAAGTATTAGCAGAATATCAATCATAGCTGGCAGAGCTTAGCCAGAAGGTGCATGACCTGACCTTGCGTCCTCCCACATCTATCAAGCCATTCTTTCACTCACTCATTCATTCTAATCTTGTTCTTAATCTCTACTTAACTGTATCCAATAATTTTACCATAATATATAATATTCATCACTTCTTACAGAAATATTACTTATGGAGCTAGTACATAATAAACCATATTCCCTATTGAGTTCTTCTCTTTATGATAGCGACTCAATTCCTGATTATTATGAACTCGATGAAAGAATAATCAAATTTAGCATTCCTGTGAGTTTCTAAAGTTATTTATCTATTTTATATTCCTTAACTATTACATATTTTGAAGTTTATTTTCTGAAGTTAAAGTGACACCCCGAGCTAAATTTACTCTCGGCATTGGCAATACTCTCTCGTAGAATAAGAAAGCGAGATAGTGTGGCCAGAGCGGAGAATTTCAAATTAGCTCGGGGTGTCCCTTTAAAGTTAAAATGAAGTAAGTTAAAACTGTTAAAACAATTCATATTCTAGTGAATACTGAATGATAGATAAATTATAATCTGTTGTTGCTTTTGTATTGTAATTCGTTCATCGTTCATTTCCAGGCTGAATCTTTTAAATCTCTATACACTTCATCAATTGCTTCTGCAGCTGGTTACGATTGGAAAATTCTCGTCGAACTACAATTAGGAGATGTTATGGTACTGTATTCCTTATTGCTAAATATCCTATTGTTATTGTTACCGTAGTCATTCTACAGTAAGTCCTCCACTGTTATAAGTAAATATTTAGGTGTGGCCAAAGATTCGCCCTAGCGAATTCACAAAATTGTGGAAAGTCTCAGGATATTTAAATGTCACTCTTCATGGTCACAAAGATCATTCAATGTAAGAACATTCGCTCTATTTTTTTGCTTTTACACGATTCATCATTTCTGATTTCTTTTTATAGTACGATGAAGTTAAATATCGAACTGGACGAGGGAAATCTAACTAGCGCCCCTCTCAACTTTGGCGAATATGACGTTCTGGTAAAGTCTTCGAAGGTTATGAATGGACATTTCAACTTTACGGCTGAAGTAAGTTCAAAATCAATTATGCATTTTTGATTCTTGATATTTCTTGATCCTGATCTTTTCAGTTCATTCCTGATCTAGAATCGATAGAAGGTGTCCATCCTCGGTTTGTATTGCCTATTTCCAATCAAACAAATCCGATTATGGATTTAACAGTATCAATTGAAGACAAGATCATTGCTGTACCCAAGGTGTGATTTAACTTTTTGTTAAAAATTTTAGTTTAAAAAAATTTTAAACTTTAAAATTTCGATCAAAATAGAAGTTCTTTTCAGCAATATCTCGCCCACAAATCTAAACACTTCTATGACATTGCATACGGCGATAAGAAAGATTATGTAATAAATGAAGTTCTCACAATAAATGATGTGTCACTGAGCACATTCCTAGCTTGGCTTAGCGTAAGTTGTTATTAACTTAACGGTTAGCTTTAAGTAATTAAGTCATTTTAGGTCGTACTCCCCGGAGGTGGTTACATAGGCATTGAAAACATTGAAGAAATTTTGAGAGCATCAAAGTATTTCGAATGCGAAGAAACGATTGATAGAGTGGATGAAGTGATGTGCAAGGATAATGAGGTGAGAATCAGAGTACGGTATTTATTACGGTATTGATTACGGTATTGATTACGCTGATTGCAGATCGACATCGATTTCAAGTTCAAAATGATCTACAAATTCGATGGATTGAAAAAGACTAAAGCAAGATTGGATTGGCTCCTGACTAAAATTGAGAATATTAAGGCCATTTACAAAGGGAAACTTTATGAGGTTACTTCATGTTAATAGAATCTAAATATAATCTCGTAATTTCAGACTTTCACAACAGGTGAGAAAAGTTTGTTAATGGATTACGCTGCTGAGATATATAAGGATAGAAACTATTAAAGATACTGTAACTTCTGTAATCGATTTCCTTTTATTACATCTCGTTGCTTACAAGGGAACTCTCTCAACTTAATGTGGCCATATGACATGGGAATAATTTACCTGAATCAGTTTTCAATGCTGATTACGAATCCGTTATCAAACGTTGCCCAATCGAGCTGAGATTCGAGAAAATCGATCTTGAAATTCTACTATTTGATTCGAAAATTCACAACTTACCTACAATATCCACTATATTACAGCAGAAAGTGTTTGGATTATTGATGGATGAGTTTATGAACGCATTGGGATGGTTTATATGGGAAGTCTCACGAATTTCCGAATAAACTAGCGAATTTGAATATCGATTTTCTCGAATCTCAGCTCGATTGGGCAACGTTTGAAAACGGATTCGTAATCAGCATCGAAAACTAATTCAGATAAATTATTCCCATGTCATATGCCCACATTAAGTTGGGATAGTTCCCTTGTTAGCAGTGATCTCCCGTAGGACTTCGTGTGTCTTGTACCTTTACATTTTACCTTTACATAAATCGCTCTTGAGAGAAAGTTATAAGTTGTGAAGAGTTCATTGTTTCATCGTTTTTTTCAAATGGATTCATTCATTTCAAATAAATTCATTCACTTGTATTATCGATTCACTTGATCAATTATCAATTAATCAATGATCAATTAATGATCAAAATGCATTTTTATTATAAAATTTCTTGTAACGTTCAACGAAACAACCACAGCCAGAAATTTTAATCCAACGGAAAATAGCAAATCAAAATATTATTTATCTTCATGAAATCATTTTGTTAATTATCAGAGGTTGCATACGTTCAATCTATGATAGACTTGTGAAGTATTAAAGACACATCCCAAGCTAATTTGAAACTCCCCGTTCTGGCAATGCTCTCTCGTTTTCTTTGTCTACGAGCGAGTGTGGTCAGAGCTGAGGGTAAAGTTAACTCGGGATGTGCTTTTAACAATAAGAGCAGTTCCCTTTATTTCCTCGTTCCGTATACATTCTCAATTGTAAGGAAATACATACTTGTTCCTTTCTTCTATGCAATCACAGTTTATTAAGATCAGCAAAAATTGAGATCAGCAAAAAGATCAGCAAAAAGTTTACATTGAGCCAAAAAACTCAAATTTATTTGTCTCTTTGGTATGTTTGTTTGGTAGCGCCCTCTCGTAGACAATACAGTAAGAAAGTGCGATAGAGTTATGGTGTTTTCAAATCAATTTTAAGGTGTTCCTTTAAAGGGCCTCACATTTGAATTACAAGATTTTGACTTTGAGACTTCGATTCTGCATTAGAACTTGACTTTTGTGGTCATCATTTTTTTAAATGTTCCCCCGTGTTATATATAAATTTATTTATTTATTTATTTATTTATCCATCAGTTAAAAGCAAGAATAATGAAAAGAATGAAGCAATAAGGGAGTGATGGAGTTCCGTCGCTTTAAGCGATTTCGGTTGGGGAGTGGCAGCTTAAGTTGAATAATGATATTAAAGACGAATACGAGATTGAGATATTATTGTGAGAGAGGATATACCAAATCTCCTCGATAGTCATAGAAGTTTTAGGTCAATAACAAGAATCAAAAATGATATAATTATTGGAAGAAGCTAATTTGTTTTCACTTTGTTATCACTCTCTTACACAGACAAATGTGATGAAATAAATTTGATTTGTATATTAGCATTATCATTATATCATATTATCTATTTCATTCTCTTCATAAGTCTTTCATTTCATTCTCATATTTGTATTCAGCTAGAGTTGGTCATTCCTCTCTATTCACTTCTTATCATGAGCAGTAAGATATCTATTTTTATTCTTTTTTGTTAAACAATAATATTAGTAGATACACCGATTGAAGAACCTACCAGCAATGTTGCAACGGCCTTCTCAAGTAACTGATTTCTCACATTTCTTCAAAGATCAAAGATCAATGTTTTCAGTAGTGAATACAGCATCGTCAACAACAACACCTATTGTATCATCTACTGTATCTTCTACCTCTCTCGAATGTAATACATGTCCTCATAATGATCATGGAATCACTCCTTTGAGAGATAGTGTTGCCTCGTATGTCACATCTTATTCATCATTGATTTTTGATCTTTGATCTTTGTAGATTCCCTCTTGCACCCGGTCAATATCTTCACGAAATCACTGGAAACGAGTCTAAACTCGGTCGATTCGTTAAATTGATGAGCACTTCATCAGTTTATGAACTATTCTATACATATAGTACCATTATTTCGGTATTATAACTAATCGATAATCAATCGATAATGTATTGATAATTTATAGAGAGATGCTCGTCGTTGTACTACTTCCTACAGTAAATACACGAATCTCAATCGATATATTGATGTTCCCTGTAATGAAGACTATCGAGTTGTTCTAAGGTTAACGAAAAATCAATAATCAACGTTTACTGTTATTATTTCAGTTCTATGCCTGATTGTGATTACATCCATGCGAATTATTGTGATGGATTTCAGAAGAACAAGTAATCAATAATCTGATTATCGAATGATTATTGATCTATTTAGGAAATTTATCGCTACTCAATCTCCATTGGAGACTACTCTTGAACGTTTCTGGTCCATGGCTTGGCAGGTAAAGATCAAAGATCAAAGATCAATTATAACTGGATCATTTAAGGAGAAAGTAGTGACGATTGTCGCTATGTACGTACCCAATTACTACTTTCCACTCAAAAGTGGAGATACCGTAACCTATGGATCATTCTCTATTGTCAATCAAGTATAGTGCGTATTCTTGTGTCTATGAATAATCTGTTATCATAGGGAACAAGATCAGTAAGAGGAGTTTATGATGCTACACTACTCAAAGTAACAAATGGATCAGAATCTCGTACTATTCTTCATTTTGAATACTTTGATTGGCCTCGTAAGAGTACACCACGTCACCCTTCAGAAGTGAATGAAGTTATCATAGAAGGGTTTAATCTCATATTATCTTAGTTAATTAATCTACGAGCTGATGTCAAGTATAATTATGATTTGATGAGAGGAATAGCAGAGAAAGAAGGATGGTTAACATCTAAAGATGAGTAAGTATGAAAAGGGGCGGAGTCTTGTAATTGGGCGGAGTTTATCTCATTTCCAGATCTCCTATCGTTGTCACTTGTTGTTCGGGAAGCGGTAGATCAACTACATTTATTGCAATCGATATAATATGTGATAAGATGGATTATTCCTATGCTCATAGACAGTATTGATCTACTCAATCGATCCATCTTGTATTGATTATTTCAGTGAATGTGTTGTTGATGTTGTTGATACCGTAACTCGTCTTCGTACGCAACGTGCTACTTCTGTTCAGGTAAGTTCTCTCATTTTACCATACTCTCTCGTCATACAGTAATCAGATATTCCGTTCAGAAGCCAGAACAATTCGTTGTAATCAACTTTGTCTCTCTAGAGTACGCTTTCCGTAAGAAGTACATCGAGTCTGATGATGTCTCTAAGGTAATCTTATTGATTGATTTTAGAAGATTATATTGATTGATTTCAGTTAGTAATGACCAACTATTATCTCTTCCCTACTCAGGATTCCCAAGAGAATGTTGATTAGAATAGTAAAGAAATGAATCTATTTAATCGATAAATGTGTTTATTTCAATATATTGATTGTTGCCTAAATTTTACTCTTTTGATTACACAATACAATTAATCGTTTATTGTATAGAAAAACAAAAATATGGGAATAAAGATGGATAGAGTACGTACATACTATTGTATAGTTAACCTCATGCTGTTTATCTTCCTCTCTATCATTCATTCTAACATCATTCTTATCTCTCACTCATTGATCAAGAGTTGATCTTTGATCTTTCTGCTAAAGAAACCTGAATTGGTCGCACATGATGCATGGGGTAGAAGAGTTGATGAATTGAGAGTTTGTGATGCATGGGATAAATTGAAGAAGATTATGAATAAGTGATAAGAAGAAAAAGTATTCATCTTCCATCTTTCTTCATTTATGTATTGGTATAGAATGTAGAAGGGAATAGAAGATTAAGTTTGACCTTTGATCTTTCAGAAATCTTTTCTACAATATTTTAAACCATCATTAATTTGCTGCTGACGGACTTCGTCCAGTGCTACAGATTGAGGCGGTGGCGATGGGCTGCCCGCTTATCTTCACTTGATCCTGACAGATGGTCGAGAAGAGTGTTGGAATGGCACCCACAAGGGCCAAAGCGATCAAGAGGAAGACCCGAATTGAGATGGAAGGATGAATTTGTGAAGATAGTCGGGCCAGGCTTTATGAACGTTGCCAGAAACACGGATCAATGGAACCATATCATGTCACTACAGATCCGGTGACCCACCGCTTATTGTTAGTTGATCTCGATAAAGTGTTTAAATGTAAAAAAAAATGTAAAGTTAATTTGCTCATAGACAGTGGAACTAATGATGTATAATCCTTCATTCGGATTGACTTTCTTGCTATGACTGATGGAGCTGTTCGAACATTCAGAGTACGGTAGTCCATACCGTATCCTTCTATGATTACTGTAGTTATCTTGTAGGCACTCGGGATTCATAAGACTAGTCCAGAAATAGCCAATGCATATGAGAGATTGATTAGTACTGATATTATATTTAGATTTTATTATTTATATTTTATAATATATTTTACCTTTGCTTGCTATTCAATAAAATGTATCGAAATAGAATCACCAATAGAATAAATTTATTCATGGGAGATGATACAATATTGTTATACCGATATTTTGAGTATTCACCCGTTTATAAATTTTGTTAAAAAACAGAATTATATTCTTAACCCGAACGTGAAAAAAGCAAACAGCATTATATTAAGGGTATTATAAGGGTATTGGGGTAAGGGGGAGTCGATCAAATGGTAATTGAAGTAAAAAGATATGGATGCGGAGTGTTTCAAAGATACGAAAACCTCCGAGAGAGTTGAAAATAGAAGAATAGTGTAACTCAGACAGATTTAGTAGTATGCAATAGCCTTGGCTGTCTTTGTAACTGTTTTAGATCTCCAACAATTAGTGTAGAATATGGTGACGATGGATAACCCAGGGCATAAGCAGAGTATAACGAACGGAAACAAACGATCAGAGTGATTAGACATACCGTCACTGAAATTTTAACTTTCAAAAAAAATTAAATTTTAAAATTTTAAAAAGTTCTTACATTCACTGAGAGCGATGGCGATAAGAGCGGAAAGAACGGCGTGAGTCGAATCATCACATAGTTTATTTGAGTTTCTCGAGTTCAAAAACACTTTCTAGAAAAACCGCGATCAATACTTGTCATATCATGCATGTCAGCTAAGGATTGACTGATTCCACTACACACTTTTGAGTTGACCCCCTCTTTTCTCCTCGGTTTTCGATGGTCCTTGGGTAGGACATCCCTGAGCCAGAGTAGCAAGGTTGGTAGATCAATCGTCTCTCCAGGAGCTCACATCAAAGTTCGTCGTTGAGGCTCCTTCCGATGCGATTTTCTCGGCTCACAGGAGAGCTAGGAAAAAGTGATCAACAGATGAAATGCATAATTTCTCGAGTACTTTCAGATAAAAATGTGAAAATCCAAATTATTGATTTTGTATTCCATAAGGAATTGATTTCGTTCCACAGTTCCGGGACCTATTTTGTTTTGGTCTCAATCGATAGAGCTCATCAATAGCTTTCATTTAAGCCCTTGGGAGTCGATTTAAGTTGGCATTTGGCTGAATGACGGCCAAAAAACTGAATTTGAATGATGGTAGATCACTAATGAAAGCCGCGCGTTGCTTTGATCTACTCGCCATTGTCGGTTAATTGACTGGATTGTCCTGTAATATACTGGAGAATGGGCTGACGATCAATCTGACGTCGAGTCGCTCTCCCAAGTTCGTTTTGTTCTCGCTGCGGCCAAACCAGCGAAATTGGTCCATTCCGATGGTTCCTGGTACGGATTGACCGATGAATGCTGCAGATATGAGAGAAAGTTCCAGTTCCGCCCAGTGGATGGGCATCCAAGATGGTTACGTCGATTCAATCCAGCGAGAACACTCTCGGGAATTCTTCGAGAAACATAGATCACTTGGCCAGAGATCCAGAGAGCTCTAAATGGAACTGTCTCTCATATCTGCAGCATTCATCGGTCAATCCGTACCAGGAACCATCGGAATGGACCAATTTCGCTGGTTTGGCCGCAGCGAGAACAAAAACGAACTTGGGAGAGCGACTCGACGTCAGATTGATCGTCAGCCCATTCTCCAGTATATTACCGGACAATCCAGTCAATTAACCGACAATGGCGAGTAGATCAAAGCAACGTGCGGCTTTCATTAGTGATCTACCATCATTCAAATTCAGTTTATTGGCCGTCATTCAGCCAAATGCCAACTTAAATCGACTCCCAAGGGCTTAAATGAAAGCTATTGATGAGCTCTATCGATTGAGCCCAAAACAAAATAGGTCCCGGAACTGTGGAACAAAATCAATTCCTTATGGAATACAAAATCAAAAAGTTGGATTTTCACATTTTTACCTGAAAGTACTCGAGAAATTACACATTTCATCTGTTGATCACTTTTTCCTAGCACTCCTGTGAGCCTTGAAAATCGCATCGGAAGGAGCCTCAACGACGAACTTTGACGTGAGCTCCTGGAGAGACGATTGATCTACCAACCTTGCTACTCTGGCTCAGGGATGTCCTACCCAAGGACCATCGAAAACCGAGGAGAAAAGAGGCGGTCAACTCAAAAGTGTGCAGTAAAGCAGACGATTTTGGTCAATCCTTAGGTGACATGCGTGATATGCATTTGTTAGAATAATCTAATAAATGGTTTGCAGGCGATATACCTGTTGTTTAGCTGTGGTATCCAATGAAGTTATCTGAAATATTAGTGATTTATTCATTTCAAAATGTCTCGTTCACGCGCAAGCATATGATAAAATAAATAAAATAAAAGTTCCAAAACATTTCGGAATTCTGGAAAAGTTAAACGTACTCACATTATTCGGTGGAACAATTCGTCCATGGTCACATATAACATTCAATTGGACTGATGATTCCAAGAAGATTGATAGACATCCAATACAGGAGAAAACAGAGAAACACATCAATACCACTTGAGCACACTTGTCCACTCGTCTCAAATTATATATTTAATTAATTATTATTCCTAGCTGATCCCTCCAAATGATTAGAAATCATGTTTGTCTCTCTAGTACATAGTCCAAGGAACTATGCATCATCAATATTTTCGTCGAGTTTTTGTAGAAATAGCGAGTAACGAGAGAGGTGGATGAGCACTTAAGTATTACGTGACTTGATGGTCTTCAGGGGATGATCACTTAGAGCTTTTCACCCCTTTCATTCTATCAATCAATCACAGAAAGAAGGAAATGGAAGATTGATGATCAGAAACACAGCGGTTCCTCTTCACACTAATCGCCCAGTTGATCTTTGTTCTTTGTATTTCTTTCTCTCCCTCTCTCTCTTTTTGGTTTTTCCATAGTAAAACTGTCTGTGTCATTGTCACTGTCATTATCAACTCGCAGTGATCATCGGACTTCGTGTGCCTTAGGGGGCTCTACCTTTACCTTTTTTTTTTACCTTCAACTGTCTGTGGTGTATTCTAACTTCTCCCACTATCATCTCCCCACTTTCGTAATGCACTTATGACTACTTTTTTTCCATTCTCACTTGATTGTCAGTTGTTGACACAGGATAAGATGTATCAGGTATAAATCAGACTATAATGAGTTTAACCTTTGGCAAAGATCTCTTCATTTCGTGCGCATTCTCGTTGTTTTCAGATGATCATTGCCAAAAGTTTACGAATCCTCTCAATTTAATTGCTCACCTCACTGCAATAAAACAAAGAAGTGCACAAATAATGAACGTTAGTGAGGCGGTTATCGCGAAGGCCGTCTGAAATCAACCATTTTTCAATGCATTTTATTCATCTTTAAAATTTCCCAGTTTACATGCGGTCTATCACAGTGTTTAATTATCACTGGCAGTGATCACTCACAGGACACGAAAAGAAATGAAAAAGAGCTTGTAAAACGAGAAGAATTTCCCCACACTTTTCTTTTATTTTCACAATATTTGGAAAAAAAACATTACTTGTGATATTGAATTGGTTAGGATATCAAAGAGAAGAAGAGATATTCCAAGAGTGAAATGGAGTAGTCCAAGTATGATACCACATGGAGCACATGGCCATTCACGTGCCTCACCTCAAATCACTTATTTATTTATTTATTTATTTATCCATCAGTTAAAAGCAAGAATAATGAAAGAATGAAGCAATATTAATATCATATTCAGTAATTATTTTTGTAGTTCATGAATAAGTAATAATACTTTGAAGAAATTTGATTTTATATTCTACTTCACGCGTCAAACGCGAATTTGGGAAGTGAATACAAAATTACTTGAATCTTTTATATTTCCTAGAAATTTCTCGAAACCGTATCACGCGAACAAAACAATTCCGGTATTTTTGAACTACTTTCTACTGAAAGTAAAACGTGTAAATGATCAAAAGTAGAAAATAATCGATAATATCTACCGTCTCCTTGATTATTCCTATTGATTGGTGGTGTTCCCTCAATCAATGGTTGAGGAATAGTGATCAATGGAAGTTCATCACGAATTGTTGAGGAAGTTTGAGAGGATGAACACTTCGAACTCATCTTAATTATTGATTGATAGTTAAAATTAAATTATCGATTAGGAGGAAATTTGACAATTTAATTGTAAACAGTCATCTTGAAATAATATGGAATGGTGAGATAGAAAAGGAAAGAAAGAACATAACATAATCATCTGGTTCTAACCAATTCATATCGGAACGAGAGAGAAATAAACGGACGGAAATTCATGGTCGTTGAACACGCCATTAGTGATCTTCGAGAGAAGACCAAAGAGAAATCCCCCCGCCCCAATCACTAATTTACTAATTTCCGTCCGACAAACAATTTGTCTAATTCTTAGTAGACAGAACCATAGGAAGAAACGGCGCTTCTATGTTTTTGGCTCGTTGTAATTTTGAACCAGGGATTTCCAATTTTCCGAATTTTACGATTTTCCGAAAATATTTTTCCGAACAGCCCTGTTTAGAACACTCTTCCCCTCTCTCATTCTTCATTCGTTATGCTCTTCTGCACCGTCTGTCCAAAATGAGTGAGTTTTTGAATTGCAAAATATACTGGACCAAGAAGTTCCAAATGAAGATACAACATAATTGGTGAAACCGTGAACGTATTATAGATCGATAGGTGAAAAGAAAAAAATCTTTTAATTTTTATATATTTTCCTGCCAGCTTCTATTATAGGAAATAGTAAATATAATTTTAAACCATGAAGGGGGGGAAGAATAAGTACTTTGGAAGGCACTAGGTCGAATGAGAACCCATGAATAATAACCGACTGGATGATAACTATTTGCATACGTTATCTATTCATTAGCTCATGTCTCTTATATACAAATAGTTATCATCCAGTCGACCATTATTCATCGGTTCTCAGCCGACCTATCTAGTGCCCTTTGGAATGGGAATATTTGACTGAATACGATGGAAGATGTCTAACATAAGTACAACATTGTGAGTGCACATATTCTTCTTCTTCCTCTATGTATCATCTATCAAAAGTGAAATCGAAGACATGTGTTTATTTCACATGCAGAAGATTGAAAGGAGACGATGACAACATATATTAATGACTCTCCAATGAAACTCAGAGGATGAAGGAGAAGAAGTAAAATATAGAATCCTGAGTTGAAAGGGATAGTCTACAGTCTCTCCTTCTGCCTTTTCATGAGTTTTCAGACTACTGTCATGTCTGATTCGTCATCTTTTCATGAATTAACTTACAGGAACGTATCCACTTCCATAAAGAAAAGAAGAAGGAGAAGAGGGAGATTCAGTATTTTTAGACGATTCCATAGGTCAAGAATAGAATGAATAGGCATAGCTAGGTAGAGGAGGAAGGAAAGGGAGAGGGAGAGGGAGATGAGGGAGGAAAGAGAGAAACGCTATAATATTTCGTGAGAGTGTGAGAAAGGCGTCACATAAATCAAAGTGAGATAAGTTGCACAAAAAAGTGAATGAAGAAGAAGATAATGGAAGTGATAAAGGAGATGATTGAAATAATAATGATTCATGCAGTTATTTATTTAAAAAAAATATTTATTATATAATGATTATCGATTTTTAATCATAAATTCTCTATTGCAATCTTTACAACAAAATAATTCAAGTGGGATCATAAAATAATTCATCGCAAATGGAAAAAATGGAGATAGACAAGTGATGATAAGTAGGAAAGAAGAAATTTATTTATATATTTAACATTATTTAAATAAGATTTAGTTCATGACTGGGAGAAACTTAGAAGTTCTACAAGAAGCTGATGAATCAGAGGATATCTCTCTTTCTCTGCCACTCTCTCACAATCCCATACTCTCTCGTTCTCTATATCTCTTACTTCTTCATGATCTCTCATTCACTTTCGTTCTGTCTTTCTATCTCTGTCTCTCTCAAATTCCCATGATCTCTTCCCTCATCTAACCTCCTATCCGTGTACTTTCGCAAGCAAATCCACCCTCTCTTTACACTTGGACTCCCCTCCTACCTCTTCCTCCCTTCATCCTCTCCTTCTTCCTCTCTCCCTCTCAATCCCTCCTCCCTCTCCCTCTCCCTCTCCATCTTCTGCCCACCTATTACTCATCTTCTCATATTCCCTCTAGGATTTCACGTAAAATGCTCAGGCGACATGACTTGTAACGTGAAGTATTTATTAATTCGGACACTTAATTACAATAGTTCCCGTTACTTTTCAAGATATACACCCAGGAGAATATGAAAGCATCCGCTCTCGCACAATTCTCTCACTGTTAGAGAATTGTGAGCGGAGAGTTTCGAATTACCCCGGAGTAGTCTTGTTATCTACTTGTAACAATAGGAAATAGTAACATAACCGGTGGAGAAGTTCAAGAAAGACTGAAACACAAAACGTACTTGTTGGGGTAGAGGAAACTTCGAAAGAAATCAAATGAAATGGAATGAAATTTAAAAAAAAACAGAAAGAGAACAAGAGGGACGCGGTGTTTGTATCTTTTTTTTCCAAGAACAGAAGAGAAAAAATAAATTAATAATTATACATGAATCACGGAGAATATCCAGAGATACACTGCGATATATATACAAAGGGGGGATGAAAAGAATGAATGGACGAGGGCTCAAGTCCTTTTCCCTCTGATAGCCTTATAGGCGAAAGTATATCATGGATGACAGGCCCTTCTGGATTTACAGAATTTGCAAGATAAACGAGGTACTAAACTCCGTACTGCTATGGTATTTCGAAACTTAATGTCTACTTAAAGTCTGTGTAGCAGTTTAAGTAGACTTTAAGTTTCGAAATACCAAAGTGTGTCTCTAACAATCGAGTGGTGTTTTCAGTTTGATAAGGGATTCCGGTTGTGAGCGGGGAGTTTAGGCAGATATGTGTCGTGGTGTTCCATCGTCGACATCTAATTGACCACGATCAGGAGGAGGAGGAGGAGGGGCAGAGTGATGGACCAGAGCCTGAATATCAAGGATTATTACTAATTCATTACGATATCTGCGCAAAGTTTGCATCGTATAAGGAGAGACAGTTGATTAACTCGGGTACAAGGTTACGGTAATGTAAGGTTATGGTAACGTTTGTTATAATAACATTAGCGCGTAATGTTCAGTCTAGGAAGCATAAAAATGTCTTAAACTAGACTGAGACATACCGGAAGTGGTGGGAGCTCCCATGGCGCAAGTTTCTTGTTCTTTTGAGGTGCTGATGAACGTTCGGGCATCTTCACATTGTCCAGACATCCGAGAAATGCAGAATAACTAAATGATAATAAACAATAAATAAAAGATTTTCAGACGAAAATATTAGCAAATCTTTTATTCAGAACCATAATGCTTAATTTATAAAATATTAACTGATCTCTAAACTCTAATGAACTATCCTTGGACTTTTCTTCTAACGAAAAGTTCGGAATGCGTAGATTATCCACGAAAAAACAAGTGAGGAACTCACTGAAAATGTCCATTGTGCGTGCGAAAACTCATACACAAACGATGAAAGAATGGGCGGAAATGAGGTTCGATACCGTGTAAATCGAGGATTAACCGTAATTCATCCATCTTAAATAATACAATAATAATATTAACTTGTCATGGTAATTGTACATGCTAATAATTTCTGCATAATTTCTAAAATATTATTTATTATTATTTTGTGTCTCGGTAGTTTTTAATAACATCAATCGATAAATTAGATTCACCTTGATCTGCTGTTTCGTAGTCGCCATTTTCAATCGAGTCAAATCAATGCTCGGAACTTTTCTCAAAAGGTTCTCCACATCTCGCATTATCTAGAATGCGATTATTGAACGATATATACATTTAATCTTATTAGAACTGCGTCGTATTCCTCTAGTAATCATGCGAAACGAATATTCAAACAAATTCGGGACCGGTTTGATTATTTTTAAATTTCAGACACTATTTCATGATCTTGGAAAATGGCCACCATATACTGCCGAGTTATATATATTATGCTCTATATGCTCATTTTCAGCAAAAAAGGTTCATAAAGCACGAATAATTGATCATATAATACTCATAGATTAATGTTGAATGAGGATCATGAATTATCAATTTATTTAATTTACTTATTATTTTTTACCATGTTTTCTTGTAAAACGCATAAATTTATTATTATTATTATGAACGATCACCTGCGCTCGTCCCCTTTCTCTCATGGCTTGTTCATTCAGCACTGTCTTCTGTATCAATGGAGGGAGTGGAGGCAACACGGACATTTCATGATTCCTTCCCATAAACACATCCGCAATTGTCTTCCTCAAAAATTGGTACATGAATGCCCATATGCGGTGTTACATTTTCAAAACGTGCGCACGCCTTAACCTCCACCGTACCGTCTCCGTCGTTACGGCGGAAGTTACGGCGTTCGCACGGTTTGAAAATGTAACATCGCAATAGTAGAGTTGTTGCGAATAAGGATAGCATAGTTCATCTCCGTAAATGTCCCTTTTGAGGATGTGGAGGAAATGGACAGGAAATAAAATAAAGAAATTGACTAGACTAATATTTTAATTCACAACGACAAACAATGATAACGAAATTTAAAAAAAAACAAAAATAAATTATATATCTTATTGTTGAGGGATCACATTATATTCATTACCACTAACTTATTATCATCTACTGCTGTCGTTCCAAATTTCGTTCTGGCCAACAGACGAAATAATCGATTGTAATCGATGACACGTCCGGTAGGACACAGTTGCCGAATGAGTGCACACCATGGGGAGGAATGGTAGTTGGCCTGAAATTAATATTTTATGTTCTTTTTCTGAATTTAAATTTCACAGGGTGCTTAACCATTGTAAGCGGTCTCATTATGCTTAATTTTATTATATTCTGAATGAAGAGAACTACATGGAGATTCTTGAATAAACAACGGTAGACATAGAGGATTTCATTCATTTTGAGATACTTTGAAACGAATATTAATAAGGGTTCGATCTCTCCGTAAATAACATCGTTTGTACTTACACTTGGAATGATTTGGGCGAATGATTGAATAATCTGCTGTCCACTCAGTAATCCTTCGTGCTTTTGATCTCTGAAAAGCCCCGTATTCACTCACTATTTCTTCTACAAACGCCGAATAATTTTAAAAATATTATTCCTATATATAGTAGAAAGATTAAAGCCCCTTTTAGATCCCTTTTTAGGCCTGGAAAATTCTTGGTATTCTATGAATGAAAAATCATACCTAAATTTACAGTGATCATGAATTCTGCGTAATCGTTCCATTGAAAGAGAGGCCAATGAGGAAAGAAGACCGTGAATACCTAGAGCTAGTCGTACCCATTTGTTATGAATCATAACACAATCTGCACTATTGTGTTCGATTACGGTAAGATTCCACCTCTACTCTGGTATTTCCAAACTAGCAGTCTACTTAAATTACGTCAAAGAGTAGAAGTTTATTGCAAGTTTACTACAAGTGAAAGAAATGCATTACAGTATTATTCACCACTTTTAGTAAACTTATGTCTAACTAGAAGTAGACTTGCAAGTCTACTTCAAGTAGGAATGATAAGTAAACTACTAGTTTTGAAAAGAGTACGATAACCTTTTAGAACGTTCAGGTCTAAATTCTTCTATTATGGAAACGTTTCTACTAAGAACGACTGTACAACATGTATGTAATTTAGACACTATACCCCTATGATAATAGTTCACACCTGGTAATTTATCAGGAATGTCAACCCTCTTATCATCTACATGATTGCTCGTCGAGGGAACGAAATCATGGGATTGGTTAAACTCTTCTTCTTCCCTTTCTGAGTAATCACTACTCGTCAGGGATAGGGCCTGCAAGATGAATATTACTGCATTTATTAACAAATATTATACAGTGGTGCACGTAATCCTTTTCAATAGGCTCCACGCGGCATAGCGCCGCACCACGCCCCACCTGGGGTTTTTCTCGATGAACAAAGAGTTAAAAAATATGTTTATAGTAGCGATCGCTTGGGAGGCTAAAATATGCCATAGTAACCTAAATTTTTGTTGTGTCTGAATAGTTTTTCAAAAATTCGTACTTTCGTAATTTTGAAAATTTAAACATTCCCGCGCAAATGCAACGCGCGGTAAATTCAAATTTAAGCGGAAATTCAAATTATTATAATGTTGTGATAATTTTGATATTTTTGGAAAAACTATTCAGACACAACCAAAAATTTTGGTTACTATGGCATATTTTAGCTTCCCAAACAGGTAAGCGATCGTTACTATAAACATAATTTTAACTCTTTATTTTTATACGCTGGATTATAAAATAGATGATAACAATAGAAACAAATTTGCCTGGATACTACAGCCAAGATGATCCAACGATGATTGTGTAGAGTTCAAACTGAAATAGTTTCTTTATTTTAGTTGAAAAAAATGTCATAAATATTGAAATAAATTTACAATGAATGCATTTGCAAAAAATAAGCAAGCAAAATTTCATAGATGTGTTTTTTAAAGACATACTCGTCCTTCTCCTCAACTTCATCTTCTTCAAAGTCATCCTCGTATTGTTCCTCTGTACCTTTGTCAACGGAAGTGCTAAACAATAAACCCATTTGCGCATACGAACTCTTACTCTTATAATTTATCTCTATAACTCTAATAAAAAAATACTAATAAATAGATCTCTAATAAATAATGATTATGAAAATACAATCAGTACACTTATCACGTTCATTTCATACAAGAAATGTTAAATAAGTGGCGTTTCTCAGACAATTCTGTCACAACGAAAGTATGCATCGAGTTAACTAAATTTATTTTACGTACCGTAGACTTCTACGCACATACGATACTTACTACTTACTTATACGTCTATTTGTTCTACTTGTTAGCAACCTTACTTATACGTCTATTTGTTCTACTTGTTAGCGAAAAAAACTAACGTGATTTGATTAACATCGTAAGTAGTTCGATCTTTGGAGAGATTCCTTGTATGAAAACTCATTCGTTCATCTCTCGTTATGAGATTAGACTAATGAGAATATGATGAAGAAGTGAAATATTAAGGAAGAGGATAAAATTGGAGTAGAAGAATGTATATGTTAGGTTGTCAAGGAGATGGACAAGAGATAGAAAGATAAAGGGAGAGGGAGAGATGGATGGAGAGGGAGAAACAGGTGCTATAGTGCGTAAAGTGCAGTAAAATATTATGCACAGCAGAAGCACTATAATTTTCATCATTTTTCTTTTCCCTTTATGTTTTTTTGCTTAGCCATACCGCAATGTATCTGAAAAGTAAAGAAAATTATTTTCCTTAAAATTCTCTTTCATTTGCTTATGAAATCTCGCTAAACGTCAACTCCGATTGCAATATGCATTAAAAGTTTTCAGAATAATTTTGCTGATATCGTCTATTTCTAGAAAATTCTGCATAACCGATGAAATGTAGGCAGATGAAATTATCTGTTACAGACTTAAGGCTGAATTCAGTTTCTAAACGTTGTCTTCTTCTGAAGGCTAAGGAACATGAACCGAATTCCACCCCTAATTTCCCCGTATATTTGTATATACTATCTAGTCCATTAAATTGTTGCTAGATACATAATAACTTCATTAAATAATTTGTACACAGTAAATAATTTGTAAAAATAATTTATAAACTCTCTATCACAATTAGTAAACCTCGATTAGTTTTACAAATAATTTAAATATAAAATTACAGTGGTGGCCAGAAGGATATCATATTTTGGTTTTTTGAGCATAACTTTTCTTGTAGACGACCGATCACCTTGAAATTTTTATATAGTGTGTTCAAACATATTTCACAATGTATACCGAGGCATGGAGCCGTTTTTTCTATTTAGACGGCTTCCAGGCTACAGTATCCCAAAATAACCACATGTCTCATTTCGAGGACTTGAAGTTGCGACGTATTTTCGTTGTTTCGAACAATTTTTTCACCGCTTAAAAAGTAATTACCCATACTACTATAGTCAATCATCGATACTGCATACATTTATTAGATATTAATATCCATATCGTAGGCATATTGCAAATTTCAAAAGTAGCAACTTTTTTCATCATTTTTGCTTGTTTCTTGTGATTTTTTAAATGTATATTTCTTGTATTTTTGTTTTTATACTATGGTAATACCGAAAGGTGTGTGCTATCTCTTCCCTGATACCTTGTCCGTGAGGTTTGAATGATCTGAAGCAATCCGAACCTGCTCACTAGTTTGGTGAAAACCAGTGTACGATCCCCCGTGTCATCAAAAAGGTTCCCAAATTCGTCATCAACCGTCAACCCTTATTGCCTGGTGTTTCACGTATTATTTAGGACCTTGATAATATGGAAATCATCAGCGTATAGCGCGATATCCCGCGGGCGAACTCCACAATCAACAAGCAAGAAATGGCACTGTACGGTGCCATTCCTCCTTCGACTCGCACCATCCGTAGACAACCCCAACACGCTGGTATTAACGGTAGAGTTGTTAGTATGAGGCCCATAAGCTATCCTAAGAACAGAGAGAATCGTCTGAAGTGGGCAAAGGGTCATCTCAAATGAACAGTCGTAGACTAGCGAAAGGTCATCTGGTCGGACGAGTTCAAATTTAATCTATTGGACTCGGACGGCCGGGTTGACGTTCGTAGACCAGTCGGGGCTCGAGAGGATGTCCACAAGCTCGTCCCCTAAGAGAATCACGGAGTTAGAAGCGTCATGGTGCACAGGAATTCGTATTATGTCCTCTGCAGCGAATCAATGGAATCATGATCGCAACGGCTATCATACGCTCCTCCTCGCCGCACGTTGTTAGAGCAGTCAGAAGCACGGAAACTAAGTGCTAAATTAATATTTATTAATTTAATCTGTTTAATAATAGATTTGAACCTGAATTGTTGCCCCGACATCGCCCAAGTGAGCAATCCACTTTGTTAGTGATTTAATCAATTATTTTGATTGTTAACATGTTGAATATTGTTAAAAAATTTGTTCAATTGATTTATAAAATATATTTGTGAAAAAAAACGAAAAAAAATCGCATGAATACATTAAAAAATTACAGGAGAAGTAACTTCCTCAAAATGAGCTGCCACGGTCATTTTGGGATACTGTAGCCTGGAAGCCGTCTAAATTGAAAAACCGGCTCCATGCCTCGGTATACATTGTGAAATATGTTTGAACACACTATATAAAAATTTCAAGGTGATCGGTCGTCTACAAGAAAAGTTATGCTCAAAAAATCAAAATATGATATCCTTCTGGCCACCACTGTAGATATACAAAAATGAATACAATAGAGTGATGCACTTTTCCCATGTGAGATCTTCAGTGCAATAGCTACTGAACATAAGTGACAAAAAAATTGATAACATATAATTTTGATCTCTTAAAAGTAAATATCGATTGATTTTAATTTGTGATCATACTGTATCTCTGAAAAGACAAATATAGGTTGATTCTAGTAGAAATGAGGACAAACGTTATTCAAAAGACTTCTAGTCACTCGAAACTGGACAAACTATCTATTCTGACGTGATATACTATAAAACCTGACTTTGATTAGGGTGAATGGTGTGTCACTCGAAATGAGCGCAAACGGCAACAAACGTGTGATATGCACAAATGGCGATGGAAATCGACTTGGAACAGTACCGTACAATGGGGGCATAAAACAAATCATATGATAGGATAAAATCGAATGCAAGCAAGAACAGCAATTATACCAATAAAAACGAAAAAAGAATTACCGTATACAAAGAACCAATCAATAGATAGATATATTAGAGTATACAAGTTATGTAGATATACTGTGCGAATAAAACTGATAGCCATGTACTTTAAAAAAAGAGGAAATACTCGTAGACGGAAATATATAGGCAGATAAGTGAAAGATGATGATGATAGAAATAAGAAAAGGGGTACAACGGACAAGAGTATAATTGGTCGGACTCTAAAAGATTCCGCTACAGTATCATTCAAACAGTATTCAGCATACACCGCATTGCACAATGATCTACCGTATACAGCAGAATAACAATTCTACAGTACATCGTACTACATGATGGAACAATCACTCTGTTCAGGAGTGACATTGCTCACAGTCTCCTCTGACAGTGTCATTGTCCTATCCACACTTCTGCTCCTCTCCCTCCGTCCTCGCACCGCACCACCCGGCATCACAAACGCCTCACGTAACGCACGATTACGAGGCACTTGAGTAGCGGCGCGTTGCGGACGCGTCGCGGTCGTCGGCAGCTCTTTCTTTGGCGGCGCCACTGGCGCAGATTCCTCCAAGTGGGCGGGGCCAAGGGCTTCACAGACAATGGATAGATGACCATCGAAGACTTGAAGAATGTGTACGTAGCCGAGACTGAAATGTAAGAGACATTAAAAAAGGAAAAGATGTAATCCTTGCCAATACAGTACACCAACGAATACGTATTGATATTGACAAAAAAAAGAATAAATATAATAATAATAATAATAATAATAAATATACCAATTAGCTCGTGCCCAATCGATAAGTTCTCTACAGGCTCTTCTCAGACGTATCATCGACTCCACTCCTGCATGTCTACCAGTGGAGACTGAGAGGGATGCACGGGCTATGGTTGCGTCCTTCAGTACAAGACATAACTGGAAAAAACAAGGATTACTCCTATTTATTTATTTATTTGTTTATTTATTCTTTATTCCATCAAATATATATATATATATATATATATAATAATAATAATAATAATAATAATAGGGTGATATGTATAAGGACAGAAAGTATAGATGGATTGCCGCCTCATGAGGCGATTTCGGTTTTGGCTATAATATGCGACATATCCAATTAGTACACGGGTTGCAGTAATAAAAGCAATCGATAAAATCGACAATTCAGTCGATATCAATTAATAACTACAGTATCTCCAATAAATCAATCGTTGCGATACACTTACGAGAAAGACCCAATCCATAGCCGCGATCTCGCTGAACACTCCAATCATGTACCGTAACTGCGCCTCACGAGCCTGAATATCGATTGTTAATTATCAGTCAACAGAAAACACGAGTTACTGCGCCTAGAGTAACTACAGTAACCAGATTTTTTCGCCCCATCCGCAATCTCTCGTTTCACACACTCTCTCGCCAGGTATTGCGAAATATAAATTGACCCGACTTTAGAACAAAACTGACCCGCTCTACATCATATTCCTAGATGGGTTTCAAGTCTCAAAACAAATCGCATCGACAAAAAGTGCTCAAAAATAACCATAAGTAAATACAATACCATACCTGATTTCCCTTGACAGCTTCATTCGGTCCGAGTAGTGGTTCAATCTGCAGACTGGAGCCATATCCATTCAACGAGGCAACGTCTTCGAGAGCCACTCCCGATGTCCTCATCGATGACGCTGATGGAGACACCGAACGAACTCCATTCATCTCACCTCAAAATTACACCGAATGAGATTACTGTAGTGAAAAAAGAATACTGTTGACCTTAGGTCGAAAAGAGTCTTACAAAGTACCGAGCCTGACCGCATTTTGAGCAAAATTTGCCAAAAATCGAAAAACCTGAAATGGCCAAAGTGACCAGACACATTCACGTTTCAGCCATGCTATCTATTCCATGGGTTCTCATTATGATTCAATGACATTGACAGGTTTATAGTTATCAAAATGCAGATATAGTACTCACCATTCGTGATCGGTTTCATCTTCTCCATGAGTGCAACCACTTCAGTTGAGCTCTCATCTGTCTCCTCAATCGGTGATACGGCCATCAACTGAATTAGTATCGATAATAGACTCTGGACTAGATCTCTCCAATTAATCAATTAGAATATTCGTAATCGATCTATAAATCGATCCTACCGTATCTTCTGTCCTCGAAATACGCTTGGAAGCCACACTGATGGGCGATGTTGGGGTGTCAGGAACGCTTCCGGCTTCTAAAATAATCAATCAATAAAATGCGATATGATCAAACGATATTCTCAGACCTGAAAGACAAGCTGCGGAAGAACTCGATCGAATGCCAGCAAATCTCTTCGCCAACTGTTCCACAACCCTGTAATCAATCCATAGGTCGAAAAGTAGGTTATAAAGTACCAAGCCTGACCGGATTTTGAGCCAAAATTTTACAAAAATCGAAAAACCTGACCGGATTTTGAGCCAATATTGCACAAAAATAGAAAAAAACCTGACCGGATTTAGAGCCAAATTTGTCAAAAATCGAAAAACCTGACCGGATTTTGAATACCTATAACCTAGCTATTCGACCTATGAATCAATCGATCATACCGCATCATACATTTTCATACCCACATAATGTTAGGATCGAAACATTATATAGAGCTAATTATTTATGCGAAAAAAATACAATTTAAGAAACAAAAAAACCGATTTAAAAAAAATCAACCCACAATATTTCGGAAATCTCGACCCATTATATAAATAAATCATGTGAGGGCGCCGAAAATGTGTGAGTATATCAGCATAACCAATCGATAACACCGTATAACCAATACGATACTGTATACCTGCTCGAAGGTACTGGATATGGCCATTCAAACTGTGAGTGTACACGTTGAAGGGCAACGGGAAAATCGGCTATGTGTAGGGTCGACGAGACTGAAACGAAAGTCAATCATTAATCGATATCTGCCTGGATCAATCAATAATCGATATCTATCTGGATCAATCAATAATCGATATCAAATCAATCAATAATCGATATCTAATCAATCAATAAATCTTCCGTACCCTTGGCTCCATCCTTCCTCTGAGCGATCATAGTGAGCATTGCGGGCGCGTCCATTTCCAGGTGCGAGCACAGACAACCTGGAAAGAATACGGTGGGGATAGATCAAGGACCAATCAATCAATAAATCAATCTATAATCCTGCATACCGTACCTAGATCGCGTACGCAATACTGCTCAAGGAGTCCGCGTGCGTGCTCATGTAGGAGTTGGTGCATGCGATCGAGCATGGCATTGGAGGGAGAATTAGTGGTTGGTGAGGGAGGAGATGATGAAGGCGAGAGTTCAGACGATTGAGCCTGTGTTGTATTCACATTATTATTATTATTATTATTGTTTAAAATAAATGTATACGGATTATGAAGGCAGAGCGTATACAAATTGTCAGTTCATTGCTAATATACCTCAATAGTGTGAAAAAGAGTAAATTGAAATGACAAATTTCATTCAAATCCAAATTTCATATACCGTTTCTGACCTTGGTAACCTTTCTCGAACTGATAGACGATGAGTCTTTCCTTGATATAACATTATCCTTCCCTCCACTCTCGGATATTGAATGTGAATGACGCATACGACTGTTCACTTTGCCAGCTCAAATCGATTAATAATTATTGTTAGATACCTACCTATTCTCATGTATATCAATTACTCTATTCTCGTTCATACATTTTCGGTGCCCTCACCGAAATATTTTAATATACTGGGTCGATTTTGAAAAACCGTTATTTTTCGCTCAAATTGTAATCTTTCACATAAAAAAATGAGCCTTATATAATGGGTCGACCTTGAAAATGAGCCGTATATAGTGGGTCAATCCTCACACTGTAAGGGTATGAAAATGTATGCTCTCGTTAGCAACCATTTAATCCCTATGTGTATAGTCCATTCCTATTTCGTATGCATATCGATTAGACTATTTCATAATGTAAGATTGTTTACGTGTGAGATCAGACTAAACTCTCTCTGATCCACACATTATTATTATAATTATTATTTAATATTATTATTACCCGCTTGGAATCGAGCCAGTACAAGTTCATCTCCCGTTGTTCCAGCTCCTTTGGTGACTACCGTACTCTTGGACTGTCGACGTCCCTGTATGAATGGTAGTGTGCCGGGTGGAGGTGGAGAACGGGCTGGCGATGACTCCATATCTTCTAAATTGATCATTATTGATTGATTGGAGGGGTAGGAATATTGATTGGAGGGGTAGGAATATTGATTGGAGGGGTAGGAATATTGATTGGAGGGGTAGGAATATTGATTGGAGGGTTAGATAACCAATACTGAATCAACTACAGGATCAAATGACAAAACATAATACACCATGGAAACTAGAAATCACCTGCATCAATACTGCGAGCGAATCGTACAAGATCTCTCGCTAGCTGCCAGCTACACGATGATAACGCCTCCCTCAGTAATTGAGCAGATTGCTTAAATAACTTAATTAGTATCGGTTATTAATAATTACTTAGTTATTTAGTATATTTAACTAGTATTAGTTGAAGTATCGCAGTAGAGTAAACACAGCGAAGAGCTAGAGACAGAGATAGAGAGAGAGAGCGCGCGCGAATGCCTAGTGCACATAGACCTCCCCTCACACAGCACACACATGGCTCAGTCGGTAAGCGCGCTCGCTCTCACCCCGAAGGTCGTTGGTTCGACTCCCGACTGGCGTATGTAAAACGGGGACTCTGTTCTTAAGTGAGCGTTTCCCTACCTAACTACGCAACATGAACAGGAATCTCGAGGCTTTCCGGTCTCGGACGTTCGTCCGTTACTGGGTCATGAGAGTTCGACATGTCTTTTTGCACTAATGCACATACAAATGATATACATGTTAATAACTTCAAAAGTGCAGCAGAATCTTATACTTGGTTTTGCTGATTTTTAAGAAGCCCTCCCGTTGTAAATGATTGTGGAAATGAGTGATGCATACAAGTTGAAGTTGAATTTTGTTTTTTTAAAGGTGAAATATGAAATGTCAAAGTTGAACCGTACCTCCAGGCTCACGGAGGCGCTTTCAATGTTCTGTAGAATGATGAGATAGCTTGCAGCCGTCTCCAGCTGACCATCTCGCAAGCACACCTGTAATTAAACACACTTATATTTCCAAATATTCATTTTAAATAATTAATTTTGTTACGTTTCCCGCTTACAAACGTTGATAAAACATGCTATAATACGTGTAATTGATGGAGAATCAGAATGAACAAATAAATAATCTTCACGTCAAACAGATCATTAGGTGCGCCCGTGACTTCGAAGAGCGCCGGCCACAGTGCCAGTTCCGTCTTACGGGCACAATGGGCTACGGTGCGAAGGAACTCGGGGAACTCTTGAATGAAGGCAACCACACGAGGAAGTAAAGGATCTGGATATGGAACAAAGAATAACGATGATGATGGGATGAATAGTCTCAATTTATATAATGAATGTCCACTATCATTTCGACGAATCAGCACGAGAGAAATAATTGGATTGATAGCGCAAGGGCGAAACATGCAATCACTAGATGCGTTGTTATGACAAAACTATTAATTATATATTCAGAAGAATGTATTTGTATGATACCAGGAATGGGCTCAGCAGACGTGGCCTCTTCCTCGAGGACATTATGCAGGAGTAGTTCGAGGGAATGGGTGAAATAGGGCAGATGACGGAACGACTCCCCCAGATCCAATGCGAATAGACCCAGATTACGTTTGAGAAGTTGACGAAGAAGATGATGAATGAAGACCTGTCAACGAAGAACAATCAATCACATATGTTAAATATCAATATTAATATATATATAAAATATTTATTATATATATATAAATATATATATATATATATATATATATATATATATATATATATATATATATATATATATATATATATATATATATATAT
The DNA here is from genome assembly GCA_943737045.1 of Parapristionchus giblindavisi. Lineage (NCBI taxonomy): Eukaryota > Metazoa > Nematoda > Chromadorea > Rhabditida > Diplogasteridae > Parapristionchus > Parapristionchus giblindavisi. The sequence continues at coordinate 57,171 of CALSFV010000305.1, read as the reverse complement.
ATATATATATATATATATATATATATATATACATACCTATTCTTGTCACGAGACCATTCAATCGAACAATTATTAATTATAATTATATAATAATAATAATAATAATTATTATTATTATTGTTATTATTATTATTATTATTATTATTAACCAACTCTACCTCACTATTCCTGTGTGGAGTGTACAGTGTGAGCATTCCTCCACTACCGTATAGGGTGGGCGTCGATTCCACACCGGTCGCAATGCACTCACTACTGCAGATTACTGGAAGAAGAAGAAGAAGGGATTACATAAATTACATTATTGTGATTAATAAGATAATTCATTAAAATATGCAGAAGATTTTCAATTTAAATTAAAATATATATGTATACATATAAGTTCAAAAGGCGTTTTCCGACATTTTATGAAAAAAAGAGCTCACTCACAAGCAGGATTTATCTCGAGTGAGAAGGGCAGCATAATTCTCTTCGAAAGGAAGGAATCGTGCACTGCACTGCTCGTATGTACCGAGATTGTGCCCGAACGAGAACGACCAGGGAAGAGTGGCAACCACACCTGTGAACATTAATGATTTCATTTAGAAGGATACATACATTTTCGAGGACCCACATGGTGGGTACGGGTCAGTTTATACATTGGTCGGATTATAAAAAAAACGGGTCACTTTTGCAGATTTCGGCGACATAGAGGCAAAAAAATAAGCTAAAAATAAGCAATTTTAGCGAAATCTGGTCATTTTATAGCAATTGCGAGTAAGATTATAGGAATGACAATGCGAACTGAACAAAAATGTATGCGTTTACCACCACTGTATCCACTTTCGGATTTCTACTCATCAAGTAAAATGAGAGTTGCAGAAGGGGTATATTGATTGAATAGAGTAAAGAGTGATTCTCACATGACTTCCTCTCGCTCCACAATTGATCCACAATGCATTCCTCAATGGATTCGGAGTCATCGAATCGAAATCCTGAATTTTAATTTAAAAAAATTAAGCTTGCAGGCATCTTTAACGAAAATGAACATTTAAGTATGATTAGCATAGAATAATCATATGCTCCATCAATCAATATATCCATTCTACCGTACCTCATCCTTCATTCTGTCATCCAATCCCCTCTCAATCGCTCGATCGTGCCACACTTGTTCAACGAACGAAGCAATAGTCATTGGCTGATTCAACTGAAATCAATAAAACTCTATAAAATCAATAAAAAATAGGTTGAAACATACATTATGCTAAGACCAACAATTTTTGGCTCCGCCAACTGGTCAGATTTCACCAAAAATTTTAAAACTGGTCAGATTTGTCAAAAATCGCTTATTTTTCGCTTATTTTCACGTAAATAACGTGATAACGTTTTTACGACAAGATAGGAGTGACATAAACATAGAAAAGTGGTCAAAACCCGAACGAATAAGCAAACAAATTGTGGTAAACCACATATCAATATTTGCCCTATTGGCAGCAGAGATGTGCATTTTTAGTTTTTCGCTTTTCCTATACTTTCTCGAAATAAATTTTTGCAGATACTTCCCCGAAACAAATTTGCAATTCTTCCGTTTCAATATATCAATAGTAAACTTTAGCGCATTGATATTTTCGAAAGAGCAAATATTGTTTAATTTTTTTTTGTTTTTTTTTCGAAATATCCTTGATTGGCAAAATTCAGGGGAGTCGCATTTCGGTTTCTTTTGATCTCTGAATGAATGGTACGAAGGAGTGGTGTCCAAAATGAGACGAAAGAAAACTATATAGTTAAATTAATATTATTAATAGATGCACAAGAATTAGTATGCATGCACTTTAAATACGGTATAAATAAGTAATACCGCTGCAGTATAAATAAGTCTATGAATGTCCTACCATTCGTTACATTTGCCTTGCGTGCCTACGCCGTAACCTCCTCTGTCCTTACGGCGGAGGTTACGGCGTAGGCACTAGGGTGGAGAGAACCAGTCACTACTTACTAGCCCTAGTAACAGTCTCTCTCTACACAACCGAGAGAGGCACATTTACGACCTCTCGCGCGACGGTTAGTAGTGATGAGATCATCGCAACATTAGTGACTTATTTTCAGCTACTCTTTTTCTACTCCTTTTGGGATTTCTCGGCTATAAGTATTCGAAATTTGTAAATCTGAATATGTTTGAAATCTACAAGCTAAGAGCTATTTACCAAGTCTGCAATTGACTGTCAAAGAACACTTTTTTTCAATTTTTCGTGTATGCATTCTTTCAAATCGGATCGGAATCGGACGATAATATAATTTATTTCCTTTATTAATATTTTTATATTTTCTTTTTTGTATTTTTCATTGTTATTCGAATTACTTTAATAAAATATTTACTGCAATGCATGACTTGAAAAATTGAAGAAATTTAAAATTGTCCTTTTGCAATCAATTTTAGGCTTGTAGAATAGCCCTTGATTTGTAGATTCCAAAATTATATAGATTTGCAAATTTTGATTACTTAGAGCCGAGAAAAAAAACAAAGAGTAGAAAAAGAGTAATATTTCTACTCAACCGTGACCCCAACGCACGGCTGCCACAGGGGACAGAAGAGTATCAGAGAGAGTGGAAAAGATTGCGCACTAGTTGGAGAGAGATAATATTTAGTGACTAGTGACTGCTCCGCAATTTTAGGTGGGCCAATAATTTGGTCGAACATTTTTGGGTGCCTAAAATTTGGCTACCAGACAAGCCCCACTTTTAAGTTGGGTCAATAATTTGGTGGTTGAGCCAATAATTTGGTTCGAAGTGGGGCTGTTATTTTATTCTAAAATTTTAGCCCCACTTCGAACCAAATTATTGGCTCAACCACCAAATTATTTACTCAACTTTAAAAGTGGGGCTTGTCTGGTAGCCAAATTTTAGAGTCAACTTTTACGATCCACCAATTTATTGGCCCCACTTCGACCAAATTATTGGCCCTCCTAAAATTGCGGAGTGGTTCTCGCCACCGTAGTAGGCACGTAAAGCAAATGTGCATTATAAGGGCAAATAAACTAATGTTCAGAGTATTTTTCGGCAGCTTATTGTTAGCATGTTATTTAATAGAGTGGTTTACGAAAGCTCGTTTTCCCCTACAGTAGTTTTTTTTCCAGGATGATCAAGTGCACGAAAGGGACGAGACAAGTGGAGAAAGAAATAGAGAATTGATTTTTTAAAAATTAATGTGATAAAGATTAAAATTGAAATAGTTTTATTGTGAACTGATGTGATATAGATTTATCATGAGCTGTAATAAAGGTTTGTGTTCGTGCATATGAAGGACTATTGAATTGAAAGAATATAAAGAATTGCGAAATACACGGTATGACACAATAAGAGAAATCGATCGGCGACAGAATTAGCAGACAAAAAGTGTCTGACATGTCTGCGCTCTCGCTTTTTCTTTCTATTCGCTGTGAGACCCAACAACAATTCCTGCAGAATTCAGGCATTAATCAGGATTTTTCAATACTTACTAATTACTGTAAGATTGTTCTTTTTCATGATTCAGGATTGGCGCGAATTTTTTCAAATCTGTATTTTTTTCTTATACGGAAATGCCTTCGTGATCACGAACTACGCTTTTGGTTTTCTGTATACGGTATGCGCTAAAAGTTTAAACTTCCGCCCACTCTTTTCTCCGGTAGGTGTGTCACACCGTGCTATAAAAGGTAAAAAGGGAGAAGAAGGAAGAAAGCTAGAAGAGTTGCTAGAGTTGTACAATGATAATTACTGATAATAGCATTAAAACTGTGATTTACTTATCCTTCTTTACGTCAAATATGATCACTAAGAGGGCTATCAATTTTTGAACTGTAAATTGGACAGTAAAGTTGGTTATTGAGAAATGTGCACCAACGGTCGATCGATAATTCTTCTACTTGTCGTTGAAGAAGATGATGAAGTTTATTTCCAAGTACAAAAAATAAAATAGAATAAAAACTATTTGAACTCATACGGTCATTTAAAGCCACAAAACTGATCAGAGCTGACATTTGAAAAGATGTGTTATTGAAATATATATTTTTCTACTTATTCGTGCTCATAAATAATTGTCAAAGTAAAAGAATGTGAGTAAATATGCCTCCAACAAGCAATTTCTTATATTCAATTTTTTGAGAATGTTGGTAGGCACATCCCCGATTTCAGTTTGTTTCATTACTTCACATATGATCATTAAGAGAATAATGGATTTTTAAAATGTAAATTCAACACTAAAATTTGATATTCATTGATAAATGTGCCTATCAACATTCTCAGAAGCACAAGTATTTGAATATCTGAAATTACTACTTGGCACATTTACGCACAGTTCTTGTTTTTATCATTAATTATGAGCACGAATAAGTAGGAAAAAATATTTCACGGATGTCACATCTTATCAAATACAAGATCTGACCACTTGTTTACCTTTCTAAATCTGAAAGGACTACTTGGAGGCAGTTTCGAGTGCAGTTCTTGTTTTCATTATTAAATATAAGCACGAAAGAGCATGAAAAAAATATTTCACGGATGTAACATCTTATCAAATACAAGATCTGATCACTTGTTTACCTTTCTAAATCTGAAATGACTACTTGGAGGCAGTTTCGAGTGCAGTTCTTGTTCTTATAATTAATTATGACCACGAATAAGTAGGAAAAAAATATTTCGTTGCTCTCACATCTTCCCAAATACCATAATCTGACCAGTTTTGATGTTTAAAATGAACGTATGAGCTCAAATCATTTTTATTTATTTTTCTAATGCACATAAAGTGAAAGTTCAGGCAATTCTACACATTTTGGAAAAAAATTTTTTAAAAAACGATTCGAAATAAGTGAACTAACTGCCTACAAACAATTGTCCAACAATACTATGGTAATGTCGTACATTGGGCCACACAGCGTTTCGAGAGCGCTCATGGTGTAACAGAGAAAAAGGTAGAGCGAAAAAGAGAGAGAGCACGCAAAAGTGAGAGACGCAGACGACGAGAGCCACACCACGGTGCAGTCATACCGTAATTTTTTTGGCATTTTGCCAAAATTTCAATGCGCACTCTCACTGTTGTAAAGAAACGCTGTGGGCCATTGGGCGTTTTGGCACTAAACTCAATGAATAACTAACGTTAGTGTCCAATTTATATTTTAAACATTTCTAGTTCTCTTAATGATCGTCATGACGCAAAGAAACATACGTAAAACCGACTTTTAAATTAAACGATATTAAAAATTCAAATAACAGATCACACATCTGACCTAACTCTACGTACCGTAATCTGACAACACTTCTACCTCTCTTCCCTCTTCTCCTTCTCTATTTATTTCTCTTTTACTTTTTTTTATTTTTTATATTCGTTCAATTCAATAGTCCTTCATATGAAAGATCTCGTATCAATTTCAAACTTTATCACATTAATTCACAACAAATCTCATTCAAGTTCAATCTTTATTATATGTTTTCATAACAAATAAATTATTTCTTTCTCTCATAACTCGTCTCATGCGCGAAACTTGACCATTCTCGAAAAACTGGTCAGATTTTTCAAATTTTGAAACTGGTCAGATAGCGACATTGTTGGGGTTTGAAAATGTATGGGTTGAAATATGCAAATGCGATCATCAATAATAAGATATGAAACATGATGGACTTCTAAAACAGTATAATGAAGAGTGAATTTGGGTCGTAAATTTATTCTCCCTTAAAACCTGTTGATTACTAGTTTCAGCTTATCAACTTATACCAGTAATGAATAGGCAATCTGATTCATATACTTACCTGGAATCGATTCTCCTCGTCCTCTGAGTGTCCACCCGGCTCCTCTCTCGTCGGCGCCTTAGGCGATAGAGTGATCAGCCGTCCTGACACATTCAAGAGTACCGTATCCACTCCCGGAACGAACACCGCGGAGGTGGCTGCAAAAAAAAAGAGTATATTGATTTTTTATCAAATCGAGACTAGCTTTACTACAGTACATACATTTTTGGTTAGTAAATTTTTTTTGCTGCATAAAAATGAACATTATATAATAGTGTGGGTATGAAAATGCATGCTGCAGTACCTTTGTCATAAGTGAGTACGGTGAGATGAATCGAGACGAGACAGGCGATGTGAGGAATCAGTTCTCCTGCAATTTAAATCATACATTTGGTTGATTTCGACAATTTTTGGATCCGACCGCTGGTCAGATATCATAAAGCAATAGGTGGAAAAGTACGTTATAAACTATGAAGTCTGTCCGCTTTTTGATTTTGGAATTTTATAACCCGTCAGATCAACACTGTCGGGGTTCGAAAATGCACGAGTAAAATCAATCAATAAATAAAAGTACATGGTTTCTGACATATAAACATGAATATGCAACGTGCCAACGATGACAGAATCGATATAGAAAACAAGAAATAATATAGAAATATAAAACAAAAATAATGAATAATGAAATACCTATTCTAATCTCGGCCGTCCTTTCAATATTCGCCTTTGCATATCCATCCCTCTCATTGGGTACATCTCTTGATAGAGTGTACAGTAACAATCGAGATTCCGCATCCAGTGTCACCAGCGTATCGCCCCTGATATTATCAGGCTGATAATCACACCAATTTTTTTGGGAATATCACAAAAAAATTCCAAAATCATGCACACTCTCTCACCTCAGCACACTCTCTCGTCAGGTAGATCAAGTCGAGCAAAACTACGCAAAGTGAGAGGCAAATATGATAGCTGCGCAATTTCGAGAATTATTAATTCAATCTTCCTATCCATTAGCAATACCAATGATCCAATGATCCTCAAAAATGAATCATTGTTCAATTAAGAATGGTGAAACATGAAATGGCCAAGAGCAACCAATAGTATATATACCCTTAGAATCATAGGTCGAATAGCTAGGTTATCGAATTTTAAAATGCGGTCAGGTTTTTTTGATTTTTGGGAAATTTTGGCTCAAATGCGGTCAGGTTTTCCGATTTTTGGGAAATTTAGGCTCAAAATGCGGTCAGGCTTGGTACTTTGTAACGTACTTTTCGACCTATGCTTAGAATCATAAAAAAACATGCACTCACTTTAGATTCGAAGAGATGATTCGCGCATCCGTCTCCTTAGTCGACGCGAATCTATAAAGATAAAAATCATAACAATAATTAATATTATCCAAACTATTTCAATAATAACCAATATGATTGGTCGATTTGTTTCTCGTTATCTATTCACAACCAGTTGATCTCCAGCTTCAATAACCCTACAACATCACATCATTACCCGGACAAACCTTTCATCCAATCTCGTATCAATCGGATACAACTTGATCTTTGTCTCAGCACACGCACCCACCATCACTCCGCTCCACACAAACAGGCCACCAGTCACGTGTAGATCTCGCTCCTGCAAATCGATCCATCATAATATATATATATATATATATATATATATATATATATATATATATATATATATATATATATATATATATATATATATATAAAAGTTTTCTTCATCACATTAAACAGGTCCAGTTAATAAACATATCGAAAAGAGCCTAATGGCCGAGACAGCGAACTTATGTAAGATACAATTTTAAGAGCATTTGCATGTTCATTCATGATCTATCGATGTCTATTTCAATTGTTATATGATATAGATCATCGTGCAGTCACCACCACTCATCCATTTCATATATGGGATAAAAGGTAAAGGTAAAGGTACAACCCGTTATTCAAGGCGTACTGAGGGTGATCACTGCTAGGCCAGTAATAATTCATAACATAATAACAGTGATAACATATGGGATAACCAATCAATATTTCGCACCTGACTTTCATTCCCGAATATCTTCCATCGTTGATTGGAGAGGGCACAGAATGAGAGACCACAAGTACCGGCTACAACGAGTACACGACCGTCCGTGTGGTCCAGTGAAGCATACTGATAATAATAATAATTTATGCATTACAAAGATAACTTATAATAGCGAATAATTGATATCGTGATGAATTACAAAAAATCAATGAATGACCTCATTATCCACATTATACCCTCATTTCACAGTTTATATCCGAGTGCGAACTCAGTGAGTACATTTTCGAGCACCCACATTGTGAGTGAGAACTCTTTGTCGATGCGCTCAGTTTTGAGACTCGAAATCCATCTAGGAATATGCGGGAGATCGAGATTAGTAAGTCACCCCCATGTCGGGTCAGTTCCAAGTACTTGAGATGTAGATCGGGTTAATTAGCGTGCCATGATGCTTATCAGAGAACAGAGAAATAGAGAGGTACAAGGTGCGAGGATGAAACAAGAAAGCGGCGGGATGCAAGTCATAGGAAGAACACACTCCATCAACGAATCAACAATAACTATTGCAAATCAATAAATCAATATAATGGTACGAGTTATCCTTGTAGGCATGCGCATACAGTACTTTCAATGGATTACGGTATCTTTTTCAACTTCATTGTTTCCCCCCCCCCACATATTGTCATTATATCCCAGTTCTATCGAGCCGATTACAACAGCAAAGATCTCTCAGAGTGTCAAAATATTTCGGTTTAACCGAGTACTACTCACTCAGACATGGTCTCTGGTTATCCCATGGAATAGATCCACCCGCAAAAATTTGCCTTTCATGGGTACCCACTAGGGTGGCGAGAACCAGTCACTAGTCACTAATTATTCTCTCTCTCCAACTAGTGCGTAATCTTTTCCACTCTCTCTGCTACTCTTCTGTCCCCTGTGGCAGCCGTGGGTTGGGGTCACGGTTGAGTAGCAAAATTACTCTTTTTCTACTCTTTTTGATTTTTCTCGGCTCTAAGTAATCAAAATGTGCACATCTATATATCTTTGGAATCTACAAGTCAAGGGCTATACAATAAGCCTAAAATTGGATGTCAAAGAAGATTAGAGACGCCGCTTGGTTGTTTATGACGATTGTGGGCGGAGTCTATCACTATGCAAGAGGTTAAATGACGACAAGGAAGAGTTTTAAGTGTGGTTCGAATGACTTTAATAACATGAGAATCATAAATAATATTAAAATACTCTTCCTATCCGTCTTATCGGAAGTGCTGGAATGCATAACATGAGAATTCGACGAAATTTAAAAGTTATCTTTGACATTCAATTTTAGGCTTGTTGAATAGCCCTTTGCTTGTAGATTCCAAAAATAGTCAGATTTGCAAATTTCGATTACTTATAGTCGAGAAAACCCAAAAGGAGTAGAAAAAAAGTAGCTAAAATTACGCACTAATGTTTTGATGACCTCATCACTACTAACCGTCGCGCGAGAGGTCGTAAATGTGCCTCTCTCGGTTGAGTAGAGAGAGACTGTCACTAGGACTAGTGACTAGTGACTGATTCTCGCCACACTAGTACCCACCCGCAAAATATTAACATAAATTGACGATTTTCTTAAAATTTTCACGGTTTTCGGGGTACCCACACGCATTTGAAGGGTCTGGGATAGTGATAGACCATCACTGTGCTCACGTTAAAGTATGATCTGTCCTCAAAACTTATCATCTGTCCTCAAAACTTATTATCTGTCCTCAAAACTTATTCCAGAATCGTTCTTCGTAGATGTGGCATCCCTTATATCGACTATCCTCACAGGCTGTCCCTGCTCGACCTTCAATCCCTTTCCACCCGTAGAGACATCATTGATCTGACCACAACCTTTAAGATCATTAACGGTTTTATCGATATCGACCCCCGCAAAATGTTGCTTTTCTCCAATTCACTCCACAGAAACCGTGGACACCCCCAAAAGCTACTCTTTCATAGGATTTCCAGTCGTAGATTTAGATATTTCTTGTCTAATAGAATTGTTAATAAATGGAATACTCTTGATTCATCTATTGTAAATTCGCCCAACCCCGCAGTCTTTCGTAATAGCATCAAAGCTGTGATCTAGATATCGCAGCATTTTCGTCGTTCTTCATATTTTATTCATTATTTATTATTTACAGAATACCGTTATTTTCTCTTGTTCAAGAATCGATAAATTATTATTATTATACAGTGCGCGTCTACAGTATCCCCAAACAATTAGAGCTCTACATACAATATGTACCATGCATACTGTGTACTCACTCTAATGGGCCAATTCGCATGGAGATACTCGGGTCGCATCTCAATGTTACTCCAAACAGAGTGCGGAGAGGATGCGGAGGCCTCGCGAGATCTGCAAATTAATCAATAAGCCAATCAATAAATCATACAACCAATGAATCAATGGGTCAACTATCAAATATACCTAAGAGGTGAGATGTAGATACGTTGTGATCCAATCAGCACCACTCGATCTGAATGTTCCTGAGCAGAAATCAATCAATCAATAAATCGATACTCAATCAGTAATTAATCAATTTCTCAATCGATGATAAAACTATCACGTCGATCCCTGTTTCCCATTAACAGTATTCATAGGCCGAAAAGTACTTTACAAACTACGAAGACTGGCCGCATTTTGGGATTTTTATTGTTAATGAAAACCTGAACCCATTTTGAAAATTTGCAACGCAACCATTCGACCTATGACAATATTATTTAAACAGTTAGTCTACGTTTTGATATAAAGCGACTACCGTAACCCAACCACAACACGCAAAAACTCACCATATATGGATTGCCGAATGCGCTTGATCGCACCATGTTGAGTACACTTGCACCTCGCGTTCCGCCCATCCACATCTGAAAGAATAATAATAATAATAATTATTATTATTATTTTTATTATTATTTATTTATCATAAATAGGCAAACGTGTGATAAACAATAATGTTATTATGGCAAGGATAAATTTATCATCAAGAGCCATGCGCCCGTTGATGTCATGTTTTACATAATGCACTGCAACATGCATAAGATATAATGACTAATAAGGTTCATCGAGCCACATACCTGATATCCCTCCGGACCCCACTCTATGCTGTTGTACGTCGCCTCGTCGGTGCCTTCTCTCAAAGATCAGCGATCAAACTACAAACCACAACCAGAGAGCGATCAAAGATCAAATACCAACCCGTGCTCCTCCTTGGATTCGAGCGAACACCATAACTGCGAACCGAGAGGCGAGAATACGGCCGAAACTGGTGGAAGGGATGAGGAGGATGAGGCTGATGTTGATGAAGTTGATGGAGATGATGAGGGAGGAGGAGGAACGGAGGCAGAAGGTGGAGATGATTGATGATACTGAAAGTTATGATACTGAATGTTATGCAGGCATGAAATATTCATTGATTACAACAGATGAACGATGTATGCATCGTTATATTTCCCTTACGTGCCTACGTCGTTACGGTGGAGGTTACGGCGTAGGCACGCACTACTACCATATATGTACCAATTCCCTTAAGCAAATATATCTCCATATAATACCTCGACTCTTTGTCAACGACAAACAATGTCTGGGCTATCCATTCATTCCAGATCATCCCTCGCGTTACTCTCTCTCTCTCTAGTCTTGCCATCAGTCTAATAAAGCTATACTAGCTTACCACTTCTCCTGCTCTACCCAACACCAAACGTATTGTACAACAACTAAACCTACCCGACATACAATACCCCACTAGAGCCTATATCATAATACATCCACTGAGCATACACGATACCGTATGCATCCACCGTACCCCACCCCATCGACTCCCAGAGGTACAGTATCCGCCTGATACGATCACGGAGAAAACATAAGCACAACCTTATCATTATTGATTCCATTGTTCTTCTTATCCCTCGTTCCTCCACTCTCCCATACCACAGCGAATGCTCCATTCTGAGGTAGAACACGAAGAGATCGAATGGGTCCGAGACGTCCACTTAGTTCTGTAATCGTATCAATGAAGGAACAGGGAACAATAGAAGTCGTCATTAGCACTTGACAACCCAATGATCATATGTAGTTTCGTATCGCCAATCGCCTATCCAAGAACAAGAAAAGAATGAAGTACGCACTGTTACATGATCTCTGCGAAACACTGATTCAACAGGGTGAAAGTTATGGATTGAACAAAGTTCGTTCATACTCTAATATACGCATACTTGATAAGCGAACAAACGGTCTAAAAATACAATTAGAAACACTGACCAGGTCCGTTCTTGACGGTGAGAGCCACACGAAATGTCTGGATGAGGGCACCCGATGTATCGTCCAGATGATATGATACGACGTCGCCACTGAATAATAATAATTATTATAATTATTATTATTATGGTTATTATTATAATTTATTTCTTCAATCGAACACATCTAGGATGAGATATATCTGTTAGATAAGTCTTTTGAATTAATATTATTATTATTTTCTGTTAGATACGAAAAGATCGGAATATAACTATGAAGCAATCATGTTGCCTTTACTATAATTATTTCGGAAAAATAAGGTATTGGAAGTTTTTACGAGTACCCACCCGCAAAATTAGACAATAAATTAACGGTTTTCTTGAGAATTTGATTATTTTTATTGTACCCACAAACGTTTTGCCTCAAAATGGGGGCCATCACGAGAGATGAACGAAGTGAAGATACTACGATCCCTTTATAATGGATATAATAATATAATAATTATACCGTATACTCACTACACCGTATACTACCGTATACTCACTACACCGTATACTCACTATACCGTATACTCACTATACCGTATACTCACTATACCGTATACTACCGCACACTAATTATACCGTATATTCACTATACCGTATACTACCGCACACTAATTATACCGTATACTCACTTGGAACATCCGAAGAGGAGCAGACGGAATCGATGATTCGTATCTGCCACTACGGCGTCCTTGAGATGCATCGCCCACACACCGAGAAGACTCTGTAATCAATCAATATTATTGCCAATTTACAGTCAATCAATATTTATATTATAACTAATTTAACGAAAACCACAAAAAGTGAAGAAAAATATAGCTAGCTCCAAATGTAGAGGATGAGCTCTATCGTTAATAATTACCCTTATCTATAACACATCGCTAGTTGATTTATGCAAATTATCAATTTACTTTTCTCTAACTCAGCAGTCGGTGGTAATTTATTAGTACACCATAGCCTAACTACACCCCCGTTGTGTGCATCGCTTAGTGCGGGTGCGTCTCTAAAATCATCCTCTCTTAGATTTCAAGTTCGTTATTCGTTCGTTGAGGGAGTCTCGTTTTGGTTTTTGTTGTGTGTTGATTTTGTCTCTCGTTTATGATTTTGTGTTCGTTGTTTTGAGTATAAGTTTATAGATAAACTTATTCGTGTTACTTCTTATCCTCGTTTTCACATTGAGCGTATAGAGGCTTGTACACCTCATAGTATCTGTAGTCGTATCTCTTCTCATTTCCTTTGCCGTATCTCTGTCTATCCTTCTCTTTCTTCATTACGGTTGTCGTATTTGGTAATACGAGAACTGGCAGATCAGTATTTGGTAATACTGATACACATTGTACTTTGGTAAGTACATTGGCAGACTTGTATTTGGCAATACAAGTAGAAGGGACATCGTTGCCAGATCGCTTTTGTTGATAGTGGCCGAAGGCTATCGCCAATTTTGTGAATTACCCGGTCAATACTATCAACAATAAGTAGATCAGGGCGCGGTGATCTCTACATGGGGGCTGAGCCGGCTTGAATTGAGAAGGACAAGATTTTGATATTGGTATATCAAGTGTTATATTGTTATATCAAGTGTGATATTGTTATATCAAGTAATATTGGTATATTACGTGTTTGAGCATCGGCATTTCGTGTACTGCTGGCGACTACATTGTTACGTTGGAGTAACTGATTCGCATCGAGTGCATTCGGTGGACAGAAGGAAATTGATTGATAAGATGATCAACCCTTCTCTGTTACCACCGCTGAAGAAGTATGATGGAAGTGCGGATGGATGGAGAGAATTCGAAGAGGAATTCTTGTTGAGATATGGAAGAATGGGAGACAACGCAAGGAAAATTGTATTGAAGGAGATGATCAACGGAAAAGCGAGAGAGGAGTATAAAAGACTACCTATAGAGTATACGAGTAGATCACTCAAGGAGTGTATGGACTGGTTGAGTAGTAGATGTCGTCGAAGAATCGGACGTGATAAGTTGGAGAACGAACGAAGATTGAGAAGTCTCACATTGAATGGACGAGTATTGAATGATGTCTTCTTGGAGTTGGAGTTACTCACTGAGGAACTACATGAAGATGATCCTGACAGGAAAGAAGTGGTGAGAAAGATGCAACTACTATTTATGCACGAGAACCACAAAGAATATCGAGAATTGCTTAGATTATTTGGTGAAAATGAATCATATGTTGGATTGAAGAATCACATATTGAGATGTGAATGTAGGAATAGAAGGGAGAGTTGTCGATTCAGCGAGAATGAAAAGAGTAACTACAACTGCTCGTCTAATCGATTACATGAAATTGGTCGCAAAACGATGGTGGGTACGAGAGGAATGAGATACATGGAAGAAAAGAAGACTAAAGCGGTACAAGAAGAAGTAGACGATAAAGTAGCTACAAGCCTAGTACCAAGGGAGATTAAGGATGATGATGAAGTCCAGGGAGAACAAGATTCACTACAGTGCAAATATATGCAACGTTTCAAGGAAGTCAAGGGAGAAATTGTAGGAGTCAAAGTTGAAGCGTGTTTTGATATTGGAGCCGATGTAAACATGACCGAAAAGGATACAGTTAATAAGATGAGTGAAGTAGTGATAGAGAATAAGATGATAGGAAATGTTCTCGATGCAAAAGGCAGTCAGGTCGAGGCTGTTGGAACTCTTGAAATAGATGTTAAGAATGAGATAAGAAAGAGATGTAGAGTAGAATACATGGTTGCACAGAAGAAGATTCCGCGTATTATATCGGGACAGAGTGCCTTGGAGGAAATGAGCGTGAAGTCGAGGGTGACGGATAAGGTGATAGAAATATGTGACAGGAGTAGTAAGGGTGAAGCTGTCACGTCGATGACGAGTTATGTGAGATATAATGAAGATGATACTGTAATAAGAAGAGATATAGTACGTAATGAGAAGAGTATGGTAATTGTAGGAGAGAGTCCAGTTTTGAGAGAAATCATACTGAAGAGTAATAAAGAGGAGAATATTGAGCAGGTCAATAATCATGATCAGATAGATGTTGATGATGAGGAAGTTAATGAGGTCACTAATAATGATTGGGTCAATGTTAAGGATGTTGATGATGAACAGGTTAAGGAGATCAACAATCATGATAGGATGGATGTTGAGGATATGAGTAACACACAGAGAAAAAAGTGTTAAATGAAAATCCCCGTGTGACCGCGCGCTCATTTGAGACCTGTGGTGTGTTATATATAACACCAAAAAGTGTTAAATATTAAACTTTTTTGTATGTTCTCCCGTTACATACCTAAGGTGTTATTTTGAACTCACTTTACGATAAAAAGTGTTATGCGTTCTTCAGTTTGTAATATACTGTATTAATTTCATTCTCGCTGTTGCGGAGGAAATTTGTCAAAGTTTTAATCGTTTTAGTTAGTTCTTGTCGATTTATGTTAATATTTATTGTTATTTTTAAAGCATTCTCTATTAGGTGACGCAACGCCTACGTGTGCTACTGGTGGAAGGAGCACGGATAACACGAGTAAGTCGTATTTTGTTATTTCCTCGATTTAAATTTTGTTCTCCTTGATGTTGAAATCCATGCATGATCAGGGATAGAAGTATACTCATGCGTGATTCGACATTCCCTCCATCATGAATGGAATATTCGTGATTTGTGATCATACATGGATCTTCCGTGATCATGCACGAATTTTCAGCGATCTTGCATGGAATCCCAGAATCCATGCATGATCACTGATATTATATGCATGATTCGAGCATATTCCATGCATGATCATGCCATGCACAAAATATCCGTGATCATGTATGGATTCAAACACCTGAGTTTTTATCTCCTTGATTCGAGTTCATTATTAGAGTTCTAGATATATTTTTTTGCATTAAAAGCTATTTTGTCCAATCTAGAATCTATGTTAGCTGTAACCAATATTTATTATCATTTCGTTCCAGATCAATCGCTTACCGGTGTGACTATGGCATGCCGGAATCGACACAGGAAGTGACAGCAGCGAGTACATGCATAAATTAGATAGGTTTCGCTATGTTATTTTTCTTAATCCATTGCATTTATTATGATTTCGTAGTTATTTATTATGTTTTCGTAGTTCTTTTTTATTTGAAGCTTTGTGGTAAAATTTCAGTTTCTTCTCGGCGAACTGTCGAGCGGAACCTTGTCGGTCGCATCCTGGACGATAATTCAGTTGGAATGGTGGAAGTAACAGCACAAACTAAGTCAGTTACCTTTTTTTCATTTTATTTAACTGATGTGTGCACATTGTTGAGAATATTCTGTTCTATGTTGGTCATGGTTATCGTACTGGATTTAGTTGATTCTGGTCATACATGGGCGCTGACATGGGGGTGCCCCTTGTAAAATTAGGGTTTTTCGAAAATTTGTGGAATGTAAAACAAATGACGTTTAGGTGAAATTTTTGAAAAAATAGTGAAGGCCCCCTGTAAAATTAATCGTTTTTCGTGCGGATACCCCTATAGAATCGAGCTCCAGGTACCCCGCCCATGTATGATTCTGGTTGATGATCCATCACGGATTAAGTAGTTAATGTGAACAATATTCAATGTTAGACAATATTCATATGTCTATGTTGATCAAGTCATGACCCTGTATTGAACACTGATTTAACTGAGATAGTATGTATAAAATATAGATTCTCTGATATCAACTTGATTGATTTAATCATTTGTCGCTTATCGATTGATTATTCTATAGGGTTTCTACACAGTGTATCGTGAAGTATTCCAGAAGTTAACAAAAGAAGATCGAAATTCCATGATGATCCTAAAAGCATATGTGGGCAACCTTTGTCGCTGGAAATTAAAATCGGGTGGGTCGGACGCAGAAACCGAGTGGATGGGACGCAAAAATTTCATTTTCGAATGAATTTTGCCTAAATCTTTTTCATTTCTTTGAAGAATTTTGGCTAAATCGGGTGGGTTGGGTGCAAAAATCGGGCGGGTCTTGTCGCTAGCGGCAATGCCGCCCACGTATGCCTAAAAGAGCGAACTATCCTTAATTTCGTGATTCCAATTCGGATCCTGAAGAGGTATCATGGTTCACCTACCATATCCCAACTTGTACCGTAATGCGTATTCATGTGTATTGAATACGTTATAATTGTGTTTTATCTTTATACTATCCTCATCGTGAGATAGAATAAAATATCACTTCACTTAACACCTTATCTATATTTCTTTATAGATCGTTACTGAATTCTTCAGTTTCTGGATGTCATTCAACACTGTTTGTTCGTTTACTATGAGAGAGATTGAAGAGGAACTATAGATGCACAATATGGAGGAGGAGAAGTGGATAGTGATGAAGAAGGTACGGTACTTTGTCGTTGTCGAGTACTGTAGGATACGGTAGATTTTGATGAAGAAGGTACGGTTGTTTGTATTGTCAGAGTACCGTAGGATAAAGCAAATTATTGTTGTAAGGGCATTGTAGCCTAATTTATAGTATTATTATTATTATTATTATTATTATTATTTCAGAATTGGAAGAAAATTAATAATTGCAAGCAGATGAATAAATTGATTCATAATTTCATGAAGATATTATGACAGGTACGATAACAATTAATCGTCTTCATCATTTCAGAGTCATTGCTATTTTATTATTGATTAATTGATTGATTAATGTATGCTTCTCCTTGATTTATGGATTATGTCCGGTTAAGGTACGATTAATTAACTATTTTGTGATTCATAGGTTTTCTTATGGTTATATATTTTTTAAATGGAAGGATAAATCAAACAATGAATTAAAGAGTTCTTTCTTATTAATTTCTTGCTTCTTTTCAGTTACGAAGTGGAACAATTGTTATGCAAGCAATCATACGTTCTACATCCGACATTAATTTCATATTTTCAACGGGAATCACTATTCGTTGTTGTTTTATATAATTGTTCTTATTTATTTCCAACTGTTTCATAAACTGTGTCATTTATAAATATATATGCAATATAATGTTCTTTGTTTGCAACAACCAATAACCACATGAAATAATGTACAGGATGAGCTATCAAGAGCTGGGGGGGGGGGGTAGAATGAACCTGACCTGAAAGTGTCATATTTAACACTTTTTTGCTCTTGTTTTTAACACCTCCTAGGTGTTACCGGAATACACACCACAAAGATGTTAAATTACGCACCCCTCAGGTCTTGTGCTCCATGAATAACAGCTCTTTTGGTCTGTGTTTTAACACTTTTTTCTCTGTGTGAAGGGTGATAGGAATGATATTGAGGATGAAGGCGTTGAGGAGGTCACAAATGATGACAGGATTGTACGAAGTGGTTCAGTGAAAAGTGGAAATGATTCTGGTACAGTTTCTGAGAATCAGGATGTCAACAGCAAACGATATTGCTGTGAACAAGAAGAACAGTCAAAGATTGGAGATCGAGTGTGTGTGAAAGAGGCGCATGGTGATGTTAGAAAGATTGACACTCAAATTGAAGGAATGCTTGGTGGAGTATCGTGTCGAATCACAAATGATAGATATGAAAGAGTTGTGAAGTTGGTTCGGGATAAGATGGTGCCGAAAGAGCCTGATAAGAAATCGTTGTTGTTAATGTTGCCCTCAGGGGTTATCGAGAGTGAAGCTATTGAAAGAGCTGATGGTTGGTCATCTACTAACGCTGCACATGCTGAAGGATTTATTATTACTGTATTTCCATCTACGAAGCGATCGAGCAATCAAGATCACCACCACGCTGTCTCATGCAATAAGCCTATATTCACTGTATTTTCATCTACGAAGAAATCGAGCAATGAAGATCGCCACCACCCTGTCTCATGCAAGAAGCCTAAAGGATATGATAGCAGATCTACTCGAACGATGAAGATATCGGATGAGGACATCCGTTTGTGTGAACGGGGCATGTAGAGGATGAGCTCTATCGTTAATAATTACCCTTATCTATAACACATCGCTAGTTGATTTATGCAAATTATCAATTTACTTTTCTCTAACTCAGCAGTCGGTGGTAATTTATTAGTACACCATAGCCTAACTACACCCCCGTTGTGTGCATCGCTTAGTGCGGGTGCGTCTCTAAAATCATCCTCTCTTAGATTTCAAGTTCGTTATTCGTTCGTTGAGGGAGTCTCGTTTTGGTTTTTGTTGTGTGTTGATTTTGTCTCTCGTTTATGATTTTGTGTTCGTTGTTTTGAGTATAAGTTTATAGATAAACTTATTCGTGTTACTTCTTATCCTCGTTTTCACATTGAGCGTATAGAGGCTTGTACACCTCATAGTATCTGTAGTCGTATCTCTTCTCATTTCCTTTGCCGTATCTCTGTCTATCCTTCTCTTTCTTCATTACGGTTGTCGTATTTGGTAATACGAGAACTGGCAGATCAGTATTTGGTAATACTGATATACATTGTACTTTGGTAAGTACATTGGCAGACTTGTATTTGGCAATACAAGTAGAAGGGACATCGTTGCCAGATCGCTTTTGTTGATCATACATTTTCATACCCTCACAGTGTGAGGATTGACCCACTATATACGGCTCATTTTCAGGGTCGACCCACTATATAAAGATCATTTTTATGTGAAAGATTACAATTTAAGCGAAAAATAATGATTTTTCTCAATCGACCCACTATATAAAAATATTTCGGTGAGGGCACCGAAAATGTATGTTGTTGATAGTGGCCGAAGGCTATCGCCAATTTTGTGAATTACCCGGTCAATACTATCAACAATAAGTAGATCAGGGCGCGGTGATCTCTACACAAACAGAGCACTCCAAACTGCACCGTTGCGGTGCTGAGCTAGACCTCTAAGTTTCGCACATATTCTATTAAAACGACGAGTTGTAGAATTTGTAGGTATAATCTTCATTGTCATTATAAGAATAAAAAAATAATGGAATGTGGTGATTATTGTTAGAAGAAATGGAAATGAAAGAAAACAAATAACAGAAGTTAGTAGAGTGCTCATTCCTTCTCCTTTCACGATTTTGAACAACCACTCACATTGGGATGGAACTTTGTATCATTTGAAGTGACGCGATACTCACATTGGGATGAAACGTTGGATCATTTGAAGTGACACGATACTCACATTGGGATGAAACGTTGGATCATTTGAAGTGACACGATACTCACATTGGGAAGAAACGTTGGATCATTTAAAGTGACACGATACTCACATTGGGATGAAACTTTGGATCATTTGAAGTGACACGATACTCACATTGGGATGAAACTTTGGATCATTTGAAGTGAGCAGAGCAGCTCGACCATCCGACAATACGAGGGAGAATCCACCACAAAGTGGTGCATAAGAACAATCGCGAATGAACAAGAAGGAATTGGAGGGAAGAAAGGCTGCTGAAATATAATACTATTATTAATATTAGTAAGATATTAATAACATTAATATAATAAATAATATTAATGTACTGATGCAAGTACTTTACTGTATACCATACGTGGGCACCAGTGCCGCTAGCGGTAATACACCCCCGATTTTTAGCACCCGACAATAGGTCGAATAGCTAGGTTATCGGTTTTCAAAATACGGTCAGGTTTTTCGATTTTTGGCAAATTTGGTTCAAACTCCGGTCAGGTTTTTCGATTTTTGGCAAATTTGGCTCAAACTCCGGTCAGGGTTTTCGATTTTTTGTGAAATTTTTGCTCAAAATCCGGTCAGACTTGGTACTTTGTAACGTACTTTTCGACCTATGCACCCGTCCCCCCGATTTTCCAAAAAAAACACTCAAATGACGTATAAATGCTCCACTTTTTGTTTCCGACCCCCCCCCCCCCCCCCCGATTTTCATTTCCAGCGGCAATGCCCGCCCACGTATGCTGTATACTCGCAGAAAAGAAAGCGTAGCTCGTGTACCCGAACACTTAAATATAGGGCTTTCAAAACCTATGGAAGCCTTGTATTTAAGGGTTTGGGGTGCATGAGCTCGGCTTTCTTTTCCGTGAGTGAATACTCGAATACTCTTCTTAATACTGTATTACTATGCATCCTAGTGACAAACATAATACTGCACGTTATTCTTAATTTAATTAATTAAATTTAATTAATTTCTTATTCTATTCAAACAACGTGGTGATTGTAATCAATGAAATCGAGAACATGTACAGTACGAGTATGATGAATGATAGAAAGGTATAATCGATAATGAGATAAAGAGTGGAAACCAACGTTTGGACTGTAATTGATCATGAGCGAATGGAATGTTCGAGAGTTGGAATGAATATCCGTTGTCTACCTGCACAATAATCTTTACTTTATTTAACATTAAGATTATTATTATCATTATCATCATCATCATCATTATTATTATTATTATTATTATTATTATTATTATTATTATTATTATTATTAAGTACGATAAGGTTATTGATCAGATGCGACATTCAGAGACTGATTTAGCATAACACTATGTTGTTTTATTCAATTAAGCAGCAATAAAATATGCTCATAAATATATTATCATAATTTGAAATAAGTAATATGCAATTAAATAAACCTGGCCATTCCACTGTAAATGGTGTGAGAATCCATTAGCACCAGAGATGAAGAGTTCCTCTCGTAGAGCAACAGCGCTGAAAGCAGCTAGATTGAATATTTACAGGGGTGAGAGAAAATAATAATAATAATAGCATGCATTTGAGAAGGTGACAGGGGAATGCATCAGAGAGCGAAAGGAAATTTCCGCTTGTGGAAGAAGATGCTGCTCATTTCACAATAAACTGACAATAGTAGAGAATAGACAAGAACTAGAATATATGTAAAGAGTGACAGTGATAATGGCAAACCATGTGACAGGAGCAGCGAGATTGACAACAACATGGAGAGTGAGAGTGACAGAAGGAAGACCTGATTTAGTTAGGAGGAGTCGAGACGTGGTCTGAAAGTATTAGTGAATATTATTATCATAATATATATATTATAATCATAGGTCGAATGGCTACGTTACAGAAGTTAAAACGCGGTCAGATTTTATGGCTTTTTTCGTTATTTTCGGCTCAAATGCGGTCAGATTTTATGGCTTTTTTCGTTATTTTCGGCTCAAATGCGGTCAGATATTCAATAAAAACTACCAAATGCTGTCAGGCTTTTCGATTTTTCGGTGCTTTTCGGCTCAGAATACGGCCAGGCTTCGTAGTTTGTAACGTACTTTTCGACCCGTGGTTATAATGATTCAGTATATCACACTGCATCCTTGACATATGGCAGACATGGAATCTATTATCGATAATCGTTCATCTTCCTACTTCATACATTGCATACCCTCGCAAGGCGATGATTCACCCACTATATAAGACCCATTTTAGGCCACTTGATGCGAAAAGAAGCTAAAAAAAGACAATTTTTAAACGAAAATCACGAATTTTGTCAATCAACCCACCCTATTTCGAGAAATGACCCACAATATAAAATAAACGGCGAGAGTACCGAAAATGTATGTTCCTACTTTGCTTTATTCATCACTCATAATATATCATTCTATCGCTTCTTCATTCACCCACTCTCTAATCCCCTACTCTGAGAGTCATATATAACCATTGCTTTAATCTTATCATTATTGGTTGAGTATCCCCTTGTAATATCATCGTGGCGTCGATAAATTATCTATTCATCCAAACTACAATTCGACGCGATTATAGTTTGAATGAATGAACGATAAACGATAATTTATTGGTGAAGACTACAGAACAAGATAAAACCGCAATGCACTGATCGAACCTGTTCCGATTCTTCCGCTTCTCTCAATGCATAACTTCGCTCCGATTGATCCATCGACACGGCGAATATGAGGAGGTGACATTTTTTTGTCTGCAATCGATCGATATTCCAGGGTTTATTCAATAAAATGGCTCGACTGTGACATTTAAGATCGTTCATTAAAACAATAACAGTAAAACATAAAGTAGGAATAAACATCAACGCACCGATACAGCGATAGCTGCTCCATCAAACTGCCAATACGCCCGAACGAACTCGCCCTTCTCTTCGACCTCTACAGGAGCACGGATATGTGCGCATAGGCAAACACTCGGCTGAATAAGAAACAATTAAACGTAATTGTAGAAACATTAACTGTATGTGCATAATACGACGTCGACGTCATTTAGAGAGATGATTGGTAGTACCAATTTGGTACCTGTGCTTGGAAGATATGAATGGAGGATGCGGTGAGAATAGCGATAAGGGATCGATCACGATTACCCGCTACATTAACGACCTCCTCGTTCTTGTAATCACTATCCAATCGGATGAAAGACTCCTGTCCGATCTGCTCAATGAATAACATCAAGTGACAGTAAATGAATTGGAAAAAAACTTTATCATCGGCATAGAAGCATAGCTGTCTAATTTAACTATTCGTATTTAACATGATGGACATTAAATAGAGAAGTTTTAAGTTAAATAAAGAAGACAAGTATTTCACAGTTCTTTTGTATTTCGGTTTAGTTTCAAGAAGAAATGATAGGGAACGAAAGGAGCTTACAGGAAGAAACATAATGAATGATCGGCAATGTTAGGTTGCATTCAAACGATATCGGAGAGATGATTCACTCGGTGATTGAAACCATTCCTCACGTTCCACACTACAAAACGATGAAAACCGCTATTTTTCAAAGTTCCAGTTGGCAGTTTTTGGCAAACTTCCAAAAAATCGGAATTACCGTAAGCTAAAATTCCGTGCAAGACAAAACACAATGTGTATTATTTTTCAAGACTGAAAATATTTTAAATATTCTTTTAGTATTTATATAATTTAAAGATTCATTATATCAATTATTCCATACAATCGTACTTTAATTTTATCAAAACAACGACAAATCAATACAACACTCAATACGAGAGATCAACACTTACAGATATCACAGATGAGCTATCAAATTACCAAAAGATGATTACTTAATGTTGGCTCTACTATGAATACAATCATCTTGTTTGCCTTCTGTATACACAAAATAGTACATAATTAAGAAGAGAGCAAATGAGAGTGGATAGAAGACACGACAGAAGTTGTCCAGATATCTGAAATGTACTTTGATCCGACTACAAAAAATAAAGAAGACGATGCATGGACTTTCATTAAAGGAAATTAACAAAAATATTAGAATGCCCTCTGATAGCGTTTTATTCAGATAATTCAATCCTTACGATGCAATCAATATCTACAATCAATAATATCTACCTTCCTGTTTTGTGATATCGATCAGCCTTCCCAAGTATAGCAGCTCTGGTCTCCTCGTTGATATCTGACCTCTTTTTGGCAGCGTATTTTCTCTGAATCAATTAATCAATAAATATATGCTGCAAAAAATCAATAATCTTACCAGTTGGGCGGCTCGTTTGTCGAAAGCGATAACAAATAGAGTCTGTAGCAGAGTGAAGAAGACGAAACCCGTAATAAATCCAAACCAAAGATCAATGGCCTATGAATATATCGATTGACTTGAGTATCGTATACCGTATACCTTCATGTACGAAACACTAGGCAAATGTTCCCTTGCACCAGCCGATTCAGTCGATAGTGTGAGGAGTACGGTGATGGCCACACCAATACGACCCTCCATGAACTCCTCAGGCAGCCACACACCCACCTGCAATTGCAGTAACCTTCATGCACGAAATACAGTATACCGGAGAAACCGGTTTCTGGTTACCGTACCCATGAGAACATAAGGGCGAGTGATGTCGGAATGTATGTCTGTGCGATGTGAAAGCCGACATCTCTCTTCAATCGGAATACTGCACGAAGACAAGCGAACGAACCTAGAAGTATCCAATCAATCAATAATATCTATCTAACCAATCAATATCTCACCGCTTTTTCTTGCTGTATCACAAGTGGTCGGCTCGTATCTATCGATATAAAGTTCAGGCAATTTCACGTCGGGGTTCTTATCGATCGCATTCTCCTTTTTCGTGAACCACTCGAATCGAACGGTCTCGATCGGATAAGCAACTGTAAAAAATTTGGCAACAGTAATTTAGGTAAAAGACAGAGAAGTGTAAAAAACCTATAAAGTATATTTATAAGCTGCACTTCCCTTTCTCCCCCATTAACCTCCTCTCGTTTTTACTCCAAATGCTATCATGTTCTTGTTCTTTCTTTCAAATGTTGTATCATCTTTTTGATGCATGATAAATTAAATTAAATTAAAACGGAAATACTCTCAAGAACCCGGTAAAACAGCGGAAAAAATCCTTGATATATCAATCATTATATTTCAAAAAATAACACAGAATATCTAGTGTAAATTTCGGTAATGACCGTTGAGAAACCGTTAAATGTATGGGTCGGTAAATTTTACGATCAAGGACCTTTAAAAAACCGGGCACGACAATTTTTCCGCTCAACCCTAATTGATTTTAAATACCACTATAAAATTGGATAATATTGAAGGGAACACCCACAGTATATTTTATTCTCCGCTCTGGTAACACTCTCTCGTGAGCAAAGAAAGCGAGAGAGTATTGTCAAAGCGGCTTAATTCAAATGAGCTAGGAGTGTGTCTTTAAGGTCACGTAACATTGCGCACTATGTTTCAGATGACACAACTTACAGGACTTTATCTGGAGTTCGCACGTTTGTTTATCGTGTGGATACTTGCATAGAACCAATGAACACGCGGTCTTCAATCGAATTCTCGTCTCGTACAAAACGAGACCATCCGAATAGATTCTCATGAGAAAGTTGAGAAATGTAACCTTAAAGAACGAAGATCATACTAACAAAGATCAAAGATCAAAGATCAAGAACATAGATTAAACCTCATGATACTCAGCCTCCTTCGCATTGGCAAAGAATGGATCAGGTCTCCAGATCTTTTCGAGAATCTCTTCTTCCTCAAGCCAAATTATATACAAAAAAAATATTTTTTTCCAATAATATGTGTAAGAAAATCAATAATCACCTTAACAAGAATAGTCCTATTGTAATGATTGGCCAGCCTCGCATCTCTCCAAGCCATAATCAGATAGATATCCATATCGTAATCCTATCAAATCGATAATTGATCTTTGATCTATGATCCTTACCTTACCATAGTACTGGTTTGAAAGTTGCTCATACTCTCGATATACACTCCGAATCGGACTGATACAGCAGATCCATGGAATATGATGGGTGCGGATGATGCGTCATACTCATGTTTGTTCAGTACTGGGATGATGTACGAGCCACCTACTGTACTGAAAACTTTCCAAATGCAATTGTTTTACAAATTTTATTAATTTCCAGTTTGTAAAACTTTTCAGCTTCCAGTTTACAGACGCAAACTTAAATCATTTCACAAATCACGATAATAAAGTTTAAAATTTTGTTAGAGTGATTGTTTTGCGTTTTCTATTCATTGTTTGAACACAACTTCATTGAATCTAAAAGAAAAGGCTGTAGTGAAATGACAATGGCCACTGGATATACAGACAATGAAAATTTACCATTTTTTTCACGAACAAATATTGAAATGTGTTTGATCTATATTGCTTACAGAATGTTCTAGAAAGTTCTAAATGTTATTTTAGAACATTCGCTTATGAATCATTCTGGAAGCTTCCGGAACATTCCACAACATTCTATAAACTTCTAGAAGAACCTTCTAGAATTGAACTTAAGACATTAAGAGATTATGTCGTATTCTAGCGCAAAAAAGATTATTTACCCATTATTGGAATCTTTGTTTAAAAAAATATTTCTTTATTTAAATAAATAAAAAATAAAAGATATTTACCCATTATTGGATTGTTTGGTTCTATCCAGAATGTTATCCACTTCCGTATCATTCCTCAATTTCTCGGCCAATTCATCCATGTTCACAACTGTTTTTAGAATCTCGATGTTCACACCGATATTCAGTTCGTCTCCTGTAATAATCAATCAATATCGATTGATTACTTCGCCCCGCCCCCTTTGTCTTTCTCGTAATTCGTCCAAAATAATCCATACCTGCATTGCCTATATCAAACTTTTCCTTGTCGAATGACTCGATCGTCTTCGGAGTGAAGCTACCGCACACACCAGAAAGGAACAGTGCCATCTTAACATGTATCGATTGATTTATCGATCGATTATTCAGTCATCAACCGTACCCCCTCATGATCAGCGAAAGTCCCACGCGGAGCAGTGAGATTCAAAGCGAGTGCCGAGACAGAGTCTTTGACGTAAAGAGTGGGACTGAAATGTGTTAATCGATAATCGATTTGTGTTAGATGTTGTGCGAGATGGTAGTAAAGATCAATGATCAAAGTGCTATTTCGTCATGATCTTTTCAGCACTCGATGCTGTCTATACAATTTTTGGATAACTTAATTAAAAATCAATAAACTTTGTAGCATCACTGGCGTCGAGATCAATTGTTGGATAGGCAAAGACCCTCGGAACATCATCGTGAATCTCTGTCAAGTCTGAGTCTTTCGAAATCTAAACAAACATGATTATTATAATTTCTGCATCTTATTATAACCTTTCGACAATAATTCAAAAGTAATATGATGGCTAATTTTAAAAAAAAACGTATAAATATTATCATTATTATTATTTGGCACCACTCTCCCGTACACAAGCAAATGCAAGAGTATACGGTGGAAACATTTTAAAATGTTTTGTGGGAATTCATTGAAAAATACCTTTATAACCTCGAGTGAGTCTGGATCAATGTCTTTTGATCTCTTTATCCGACGTTTCTTCGTTTCTACCCTCGCATATGTTCTACAAAATCTCCTTCGTTTACGGAAAATATATCAATTATTGTTGTAACTGATCACTTTTCATTTTCTAAACCATAATAATAAGTGGTTGTGAGGGAACGTAGCCATAATGATAACCTAATATATCCACAGATAAAAAGTGCAATCCAAGGAGCATACGATCTGTGATGCGTTATATTTAAAGCTTTTTTGTGGACGCCGACGTATACGCAGCGAAATGTAACGTATGATTACGTGCGTATTCGTGTTTCCTCCGCCGTGTCTCCGTCGTTACGGCGGAGGTCACGGCGTAGGCACGTAAGGCAAATGTAACGATGCATAAACGTTACAAAAACTTTAAAACTTTATAAAAAAACTAACTTATCATCATCGTCAACATAGTATAAATGTGAGTCTTCATCCTTCTCGATCTTATCTTCCACATAATAATAATCAGGCTCGTCCCTCTTCTCGTTCCCTCTCGTAATAGATTTCTTCTAAAAGTTGGTAAACGACAGAATACACCGCCCCGTAAATCACACTAACCGATGATTCATCATAGATGATATATTCATCATCCACTTTCACTTTGTACTTCCTCGCAGCGCTCTTCACTGGCTGCAAAATCAATAAATCAACATATAAATCAATAATTGATTTTTTTCCATATTTTACCTCGACATCATGACCATATTGATCGATGCTCTTCTTATTCTCTTCTACATCTATCGTTTCTTTATTGCCATGTTCCTCTTCTTCAACCTTTTCTACTCTATCCATTCCAATGTGTTCTTTCTTATCATTCGGTGCATTGATTAGACCTTCTCCTATCTTTTTATCATCTACCGTAGTCGATGCAGTGGTCGTCTGTAAATGATAAACCGTAACCTGATCTTTGATCTCTCTCAGAGGCAGTAAAGAATACTCTGCGAAGAATGTGCTTATATGTCCTCTACCGTGAGAGGATCAGAAATAGCGCACGAAATTAACGTGGTGTTAAAATTTTGGAAAAGTAGATGGAAAAGTGAAAAGTATTGTTAAGTTTGTGATTGTAAAAGCTGTTGGAAAAGTAGTAATCCAGCACTCGCGTAAAGGGTTTTTGTTGTCAAAGTTTGTCAATTACGAAACAATGCTGCTTTTCCAACAACTTTTGCATTCTCAAAATTAACACAACTTTTCACTTTTCCATCTACTTTTCCAAGATTTTAACACCACTTAGGAGAGCTGTTTAAAGACACCAAGAAAGTTGAAATCGATCGATGAACATACAGTAGCATACTCGGCAACGACTCGGACTCGATCATTTTCCAGACGAGATTTCGTGTCCCACTCGCCTATCATCGCCTAATAACAATCAATCAATAATATCCATGATCATTCAATAATATCCATGCTCAATCAATAATATCCATGATCAATAAATAACTCACAGGTTCTTCATGTTCCTCACCCGTGTTCTTCATCGGTCTTTTTATCGATTGGGCAGTCTCTATCAATCCATTCAGATCACTCGCCAACTCTTCCAGTTTATCCATTCCCGGTGCCAGCTCTTCCTTAATTTTTAGAATATTTAAATAATTTTAATACTCCTTAAAGTTACACATATTAAGTCTTTACATAGTTTCTTTTCTAACGCAACCTACTTTAAAACCATTATTTCATTACTTTAACTCTAATTACACCCCGAACTTTCACGCAAGCAATGTTCAAGAGAATCGTATATGTTTCAAAGCTAAGACAAAAGAGATGTTCAAATTGCATATCCAATTCAGTGTGTTCTCCTTTTCCTGTGCAGAAAGCATAAATAAATGAATGAAAGTGAGAGAGCATTGCGAGAGCGGAGAGTTTCAAATTAGCTCGTGGTGTGAATTTAAAACACTCCAAAACTCTCCGCGCTCAACATTCTATCAGTCCAGTGTTTTTGGGCGAGTTATTTTGTCGTATTTTAAATATTTAATAACAATAACAACAACAGCAACAACAATAATAATTTAATAACCTTATAAGGGAAGCATATAAGTGAGTGTTCATTGATTCCAATCTCCTTCGCTTCATCAACTGTTCGAATCCATAGAAATCGCTCCTTCATCGCACATGTCAATCGATAATTCAATTGGATTCCCTGATAATTCAATTTAAACAATTTGAAAAAAAAAACTTATTCATGATCTAAATTTTATTCTAACGACCAATCTCATTTAGTATAAGTTTAGCATGGAAAACCGATCTACATAGACGATACTGGACTTTGGAATTGGACCGATGTTTCGATGGGTCGTGGCCAGTTGAGCAAAAGACATTTGCGCCGAATAACAGCATTTGCGCCGGTCCAAAATGCGCCGAGATCCATTTGCGCCGGACCCAAATGCGCCGAGGTCATTTGCGCCGAACATAGAAATTGGACATTTGCGCCGAACCCAAATGCGCCGAGGTCATTTGCGCCGAACATAGAAATTGGACATTTGCGCCGAACCCAAATGCGCCGAGGTCATTTGCGCCGAACATAGAAATTGGACATTTGCGCCGAACCCAAATGCGCCGAGGTCATTTGCGCCGAACATAGAAATTGGACATTTGCGCCGAACCCAAATGCGCCGAGGTCATTTGCGCCGAACATAGAAATTGGACATTTGCGCCGAACCCAAATGCGCCGAGGTCATTTGCGCCGAACATAGAAATTGGACATTTGCGCCGAACCCAAATGCGCCGAGGTCATTTGCGCCGAACATAGAAATTGGACATTTGCGCCGAACCCAAATGCGCCGAGGTCATTTGCGCCGAACATAGAAATTGGACATTTGCGCCGAACCCAAATGCGCCGAGGTCATTTGCGCCGAACATAGAAATTGGACATTTGCGCCGAACCCAAATGCGCCGAGGTCATTTGCGCCGAACATAGAAATTGGACATTTGCGCCGAAAACAGAATGGGACATTTGCGCCGAAAATGAGAATGGGACATTTGCGCCGAACACAGAATGGGACATTTGCGCCGAAAGTGAGAATGGGACATTTGCGCCGAAAAATAAATAGGTATTTGGGCCGAATTTTTCTTTCAATGACTTATTGCAATTACAAATATCAAAAGGTAAGCAATTTGTAATTTTGCTTTTTTAAAAAATTTTCGAAGACTTCCTTTTTTGCCTGAAATGACTTCTTTTATTTTTATTTCTCCGAATTTCCAAACTCTTTTTTATTCAACAAGAAAGTGACATTAATTAAATATAACAATGATAAAGAGAAGTTTCAATACTATTTGAGTTTTACATAGCTGGAAAGTGATTCGAGGTATTGCATAGAACACTCTATCTTAGAAAATCCACATAGCTGCGGTATCGATGAAAAATGAATTTTCCTGTTTTATGTATGATAATTACAGGCTCCAGGAGTGAAGTTCACTCGCACTTGGAAATATATTCCAATTGAAATTTCGCTTCAGGGACACCACACCACGGTTTTGCGACGTTTCTTAAAAAGTATATTTCGAATCCAATCGATTCGGGAGTGGGTGCAATCGAATGCTTGTCGAATTCTAAGAAACTACTCCCAAGGAGAGTTTTTCGATCAACGGTCAACGAAGGCTGGAATTGGGAATTTTCGAAAAAAATTACATTAAATTAATTCTCACTATTTTCCATAATTCTCACTGTAGAAGCGATTGAGCAAATAACAAGTTTACATTCGCCATGGAAAATACTGAGAATTAATTTAATGTAAACATTTGTTTTCGAAAATTCCCAATTCCAGCGTTCGTTGACCGTTGATCGAAAAAAATCTCCTTAGCAATAGTTTCTTATAATTAGACAAGGATTCGATTGCACCCACTCCCGAATCGATTGCATTCAAAATAAACTTTTTAGGAAACGTCGCCGAACCGTGGTATGGTCACCCCCTCGTTTTCCACCTCAGGCATAAGTTTTAGAAAAAAAGATTGAATATAAAGAGGGCGCGGCGAATGCCAGACCGGTTTGGAGGGATGCATTAGAGAGGATGTGCGTGCGAGATGGCATCCAATGATTGTATCCGTCGCACTCTCCGTCGCGCTACCAAACCTGTCTGAGATGCGCCGCTCTGACTAATGAACTATCGTCTCAATATTGCGAAAACACACCAAGCCGCGCACCACAGTTTTGTAAGTCGCCTTCAGCATCCCTATTGCCCCGCTATTCCCATCTCTTTCGCATTTTGAACTAACGTGTGCAATACCTCGAATCACCTTCCAGCTATGTAAAACTCAAATAGATTTTAAACTTCTCTTTATCATTGTTATATTTAATTAATGTCACTTTCTTGTTGAATAAAAAAGAGTTTGGAAATTCGGAGAAATAAAAATAAAAGAAGTCATTTCAGGCAAAAAAGGAAGTCTTCGAAAATTTTTTTAAAAAGCAAAATTACAAATTGTTTACCTTTTGATATTTGTAATTGCAACAAGTCATTGAAAGAAAAATTCGGCCCATATACCTATTTATTTTTCGGCGCAAATGTCCCATTCTCACTTTCGGCGCAAATGTCCCATTCTCATTTTCGGCGCAAATGTCCCATTCTCATTTTCGGCGCAAATGTCCCATTCTCATTTTCGGCGCAATTGTCCCATTCTCACTTTCGGCGCAAATGTCCCATTCTGTATTCGGCGCAAATGTCCCATTCTCATTTTCGGCGCAAATGTCCCATTCTGTGTTCGGCGCAAATGTCCCATTCTCATTTTCGGCGCAATTGTCCCATTCTCACTTTCGGCGAAAATGTCCCATTCTGTATTCGGCGCAAATGTCCCATTATGTGTTCGGCGCAAATGTCCCATTCTCACTTTCGGCGCAAATGTCCCATTCTGTGTTCGGCGCAAATGTCCCATTCTGTATTCGGCGCAAATGTCCCATTCTCACTTTCGGCGCAAATGTCCAATTTCTATGTTCGGCGCAAATGGGTTCGGCGCAAATGTCCAATTTCTATGTTCGGCGCAAATGACCTCGGCGCATTTGGGTTCGGCGCAAATGTCCAATTTCTATGTTCGGCGCAAATGACCTCGGCGCATTTGGGTTCGGCGCAAATGTCCAATTTCTATGTTCGGCGCAAATGACCTCGGCGCATTTGGGTTCGGCGCAAATGTCCAATTTCGGCGCAAATGACCTCGGCGCATTTGGGACTGGCGCAAATGTCCCTCGGCGCTTTTGGTATCGGCGCAAATGTCCCTCGGCGCATATGTCACTGGCGCAAGTGTCCAGGCCCCTCGTGTGGCGCAAATGTCTTTTGCTCAAGTGGCCACGACCCGTTTCGATAGGCCTTCAAAATAAAAGACTTTTCCATGTTGATCCCTTGAAGCTAAGAATTTTGTATATGAGTCGATGTTTCGCTATAAAATAGCATCCGCTATATGGTAGAATGGATACAAGTAGTGATGGGAGAATGGTTCAAGGGAGAGAAACCTTTGTCCAATACAGTGACCCCCCAACAGCCAAAAATATTTTCGAAATGTTGTGTCCCTTATATATCGTTTACTCGTGGGTTCCCATGTACAATCAAATCTTTTAACTAATTGTAAAAAGATTAATTATTTTTGGAAATAATTATTGTCATGTTTTATGATGATAAGAGCTCCCACATGCGTCAGTGTTGTTTTAATATACAATATCCCACTATGTTTCCTATGCTATTTTCTTTTGTCAATCACGAGTTATGTTATACATATGAGCCCGTTTGCGTAAGAGTCGGACAATCAGCAACAGGATCCCGTACAGCAAAAAAA
Source organism: Parapristionchus giblindavisi (assembly GCA_943737045.1). NCBI lineage: Eukaryota > Metazoa > Nematoda > Chromadorea > Rhabditida > Diplogasteridae > Parapristionchus > Parapristionchus giblindavisi. The sequence goes on along the minus strand of CALSFV010000305.1, from coordinate 23,668 downwards.
AAGTTTTGAGATAATAACATTTTTGGGTACCTCTCAATATGTTAGAATAATAGGCAAACCCTCGTGGTATGCAAATTTTTTTTGAGCTCGGTATGGAGCTCCAAAGATGGCCCCTTTTCAGAGTTTTTCGACTATAGCTGGAGATCCGTTGAAGGAAACAGAAAAGTCACAAGAGCAACCCTTGCTCAATTTGTATGAGGATCATAATGATGATTAGGGTAATATAAAAAAGACGTGTTAGTCGAGAGATACAAATATTATTTTAATTCAACCAAAAATGTAAGAGCGGAGACGAATAGGGCGTGTGGATGCGATCATGATAGACTTGCAAAAAAATTGTTGTGAGAAAAAACCTCCCGCAAAGCAAGTTATGATTTATTTTTTGTAGGGGTCGATTTAAAAATTCGCGAGGTCTCCACACAACAAACTCCAATGGGTTCGTTAACTCATCTATCAAACATCTGATCAGCGGCCTGTGTAGTGTAGTGGATAAGGTGTCTGCATTCACTTTTGGCTGTCATGGGTTCGATCCCCCTTGCCGCACTTTTCTTTTGCTGATTTTGTAGTTGTCAAGATCAAACGTTCAAGCTTGTTTGTCAGTGTAGATCACTATCGATTTACTTTATTCTTTCTTTGATCCTTGCTGGAGCTCTCTGATATGCCGTTAAAAGGCCCTAAGGATTCGGATGCGGCATAGGATGGAGAAGAATCTGGAGATGACGTCAACAAAATCGTCTTTGTTTCACTCCTTTTGTTGTTAAAGTTCACACTTGCGGATAAAATAAAGTGTGTTCTATTTACCGATTTCCTAATCACAGTAAAACATGTCAATCTTTCTACGGCAACAAAATCAGCAAAAGAAAATTGCCGCAAGGGGGATCGAACCCATGACAGCCAAAAGTGAATGCAGACACGTTATCCACTACACTACACAGGCCGCTGATTTCATGTTTGATAGATGAGTTAACGAACCCATCGGGATTTGTTGTGTGGAGACCTCGCGAATTTTTAAATCGACCCCTACAAAAAATAAATCATAACTTGCTTTGCGGGAGGTTTTTTCTCACAACAATTTTTTTGCCAGTCTATCATGATCGCATCCACACGCCCTATTCGTCTCCGCTCTTACATTTTTGGTTGAATTAAAATAATATTTGTATCTCTCGACTAACACGTCTTTTTTATATTACCCTAATCATCATTATGATCCTCATACAAATTGAGCAAGGGTTGCTCTTGTGACTTTTCTGTTTCCTTCAACGGATCTCCAGCTATAGTCGAAAAACTCTGAAAAAGGGCCATCTTTGGAGCTCCATACCGAGCTCAAAAAAAATTTGCATACCACGAGGGTTTGCCTATTATTCTAACATATCGAGAGGTACCCAAAAATGTTATTATCTCAAAACTTTTTTTTTGCTGTACCGGAGCCCTCTTACGCAAACGGGCTCATATTCAATAATAGATCTCTAGTATTTTCCTATTATCATACCCTCTTTCAACATCAATTCCTGTAGATAGTTTTCTCTGACTTATTTATTACTGGTTTTACACACATGTTTTGTTTATGCTGAGCATGTCGATAAATATATAAAAAATATATATTTTCCATCTTATGAGCCATGGTCTTCTATCAATTGTTATGAAAACGTATAAATAACATTATTATTTCGATAAGATTTGGGTTCTCGAAAATATTCAGAAAATTTCATTGATCCAACATGTGAGAAATCGCGATGTGGCTCTTTGGAAAACAGCCCAATTTCCAACATATGCTTATGCAAGCCTTACCAGAATTCCTTTTGATATTTTACAGTATTATTTCACTTTTTAAAATGCACACCTGCCAATTACTAAGGAACTCCTTGGGATTATCCAATCCTAACTTGAGTAGCTGTTTCTCTTCATCAAAGTATTCTTTTTCTTTCAGTTTGATCTCGATCTCTCGACCCTTTCCTGCCTCCTCAGCTGTGATGTTGTCCTGTAATCACTCAAATTGCCACTGTGGCTCAAAGGCAAACCCCCAGCCAATTGGAAACTCTCCCCTCTGGCAATGCTCTCTCGCTGTCTTGGTTTGCGTTAGAGCGTGGTCAGAGCAGTGAGGAGAATTGGCCTGAGATCTGCCAAAATAATGTCTCATGTTAATCTAAACAAAACCAATACAAAATAAATGAGATTGTAAGTATTGTTTTAAAATTTCCTTCTGACACGATTCGATACTCTAATTTTACTGTATTATCCTTAATAATCAATCAATAAACTCTACTGACATCATCAATCGATACAGTCTGATTCAGCTTCCAAAATGACTGCCACAGTTCGCATTGTTCAAGCGCACTCACATTCAGTCCAATATTTTCAGCCTGAATCAATCGATAAATTAAATCAATCGATAAATTATTTCTCTTTCTCGACATCTTTTCGCAAGATATTTGCTAACAGACGGGGAAATGTTTGAGACACTTCAATCGATCATTGATTATTCAACTATAACTTACAGTACCTTATAAGTAGCATCAATGACTAGAATAGTCTTATTCGCGTTGAGATCATCATAATCTGTCATTGTCCCATTATCGATTGTTCCCTCCTCCATTAGCTTCATTGCTTCTGTAAATATAGGACTGAATGTTGTTTCTGGACCGGAAATTAGTATTGTTCGGATCGATAAAACAAAGGAAAATCAACGAACCATCTTTAGCTTCATCTTTCTCCTTTGTTTTCTTTTTCTTAATCTTAATCTTCTTTCGTATCTTTTTATACGTTGTGGTAGGTGGAGATGACGTGGTCGTTGATGTTGTCGTACCGGAAAAGACTCAATTATGATAAAGAAAATAAACTAAAATTTAAAAAAAATACTGCACATATTGGGAGTCCGCCATATTCGAAAAAATTCTATTTTTAATTTATCGTTTACACATACAAATACGAATGTACACAACCACTTTTAGTCCGTCTGCATGAGCAAAACGAACAATAGGCCAACATCAATCAATATTCCTTGCTCATCTACAGTACTCACTGGTGGTCGTTGCAGGAGTAGTTGTAGTAGTCGTGGTAGTGGTACTAGTAGTAGAGGTTACGGTAGTTGTCGTGGAGGGAGTGGTACTGTGCCTTTCGATAATCGATCCGTCCTCGTTTCTGTCATGAATTTCACACAATAATTATGGCAGAAAAGCAAACAGAAATGGAGTATTTGAATGATTTGATTAAAATATTGAAATAAATGTGCCTAGAAGAGGGTAAATTTTGATCTAACAATAACTATAAGGAGGTTTATGATACCTCTTAAATCAACAAAATGATACAAATAATAAAATAAATCAATAAAAATGAATGAAAAAAACCATAAATCGATAAAATGATGTGCGCATACCTCAATACGACATCATAATCCTCTTGATATTGTCCCGTGTATCCTCCATCTCTTCTTGAATTGGGAAAGTCCCGTGAACCTCCTCCCTTCCTTCTACCCTCAATCATGAGGGCAATGAAAAGGAGGAGGAGGACCAACCTCCTCCTCATTATTGATCGATCCTTCTATAAAGGGTAGATCATTATTGATTCTTTTACACGTCAGAAACCAATTTCTCCTGTTCTATTGGAAAGATGAAGGGATACGTATACGATAGATCTTTATCGATTAGTAACACGGGAGATCATTTTACAAGTCGGAAAAGTTTAAACGTCGTAGTAAATGATGTCAAGGTATCACAAACACGAAAATCAATAGAGTTTACGGATTGGAGTAAAATAAGTTAATGAAACTATCTCATTAAAAATGCATAACACCTGGAACGATAATAACGCTTGTTTGATTAAAATTAGTGAAAGTAAACCCTCTCACTATACCTTTTACTTAGTTCCTAACTTTCTCCCCCTCCCTCTCCCTCTCCTTCTCCCTCTCCCTCTCCCTCTCCATGGTCTATCATTCACAAATGATTAGACGATTCGATTGAATTAGGGACATCTCAATGATTTCCTCCAATGAAAGAAAGGAGAGAAGCGACAGGGAATTGGCATAGATCATTGATTAATCAAACAGTAAAAAAAACGAAAAAAACATAGAAAACACTCCTTGTTTTACCCACTCTCTCGCCTTTTGTTTATCTTCTTGAGTTTTGATCACCACAAAACTCTCCGATAATATACACTCTTATTTCTGTTGTCTGTGAGGGTGATAAGCTCATTTGAAACTCTCCACTCTGGCTGCACTCTCTCGCCTTCCTTGTCTACGAGAGAGTATTGTCAATGCGGACAGGAAAATTAGCGTGCCTTTGATAAAAATAGAGGATTGATGTCTATATGATATACAAAGCCCCCAGGGAAGAGCCACAATGAAGATCCAGAGATGGGACTCCCCTGTAGGGCAGACAACAAAGTGAAACATAACAGTGAAAGTTGATCCTAATCATTGGAGTGGAAAGGAGAAAGTAGAGTGTATAGTAAAGAAGTTGAACGAAGAAGTTTCTCATCTTTCAATTAGCAGTAGCGGTGCGTGAAGGAGTGCGTAATGGAGATTTGGGCAGAGGTAGAGATATGGGGAGAGGGAGAGAGAGAGGGAGAGGTAGAGAGATAGGGGGAGAGGGAGAGAGAGAGATAGGGGCAGAGGTAGAGAGATAGAGGGAGGAAGAATGAGAGAGAGGGGGAGGGAGAGAGGAGAGAGAGAGAGGCAGAGAGGTAATGGCAGAAAGAGATAGTTGCAATAATAGGCTGATGAGACATAGAGCGACAAACTTGTTTAATGCCCTTTTCCATCGTCTTTTCTGGTAACCCAAATCATTTCCGTTCCTTATCGGATAATAATTCATTATCAAATGCATTTTACTGAAATACTCTGATTTTGAGATAAATTGACAAATGAATCACAGTATTCTGGTCCAAGCCATTTTTCTTCCAAAGCAAGACAAAGGAGTTTTACAGTTTAAAACACATTTATCAAGAGTAGGGCTCTGATGTGCATGGGGAAAAGCTCATCTTACTTCCGACAGTCCCAGAACACTGACATCGATCTTCATATGCGCGTCTTCGATTTCACAAATCCGAGAAGATCGACAGGCAGTTTGGAGTTGAACGAAGAAGTTGGCTTCCCACGATTGGGTCCCACTGCCACGGTGACCCAATCCGGCTTGGCAGGGATTCTTGATGCTCAGAGCAAAATGAACGGGCGACCGCTAAAGATGACTGACACAAACGAGAATGACAGACAAAGGAGAGACCATTGTATTCGAGAGAGTTTGTATGTTGAGCGGTCGTTCTTGCTTTGAAAGTCATGAGAACGCTGTGGAATGGAAAAACGTACTTCGCATAATCATAATAATAAAAAAAAACAGCAAAAAATGGGTAAATCACGATAAATTTAGCGGGAGAGCATCGTGAGCTGGTAAAGTTCAAGAATCAATCGGTTCATTTCATTCGATAATGTTATATCTCTACATTCTATCAGTTTCCTATTTAATTATTAACCTAAACTATTTTCTGATTGTCCCCATCCCTACCTTTTCTCTAATTTTACATAAAATCGATTAGCTGTCTTCTCAAGTCCCATCGATTGATTTCTTTTTTTCATTGATGAAATATACTGTTCAGTAATACTGTACATAATGAACAATTCGATCAATTCGATAACATGATTTGTGTTTCTTATTTCTTATGAATTCCCCTCATTTTTTCAAATGAAAAACCATAGTATTTCTTGATTATGTGAGATTTCGGATTAAAGAGTGAGCAACTCCTTCTCGAAATTTCTCAAGTACAGGTTTTTTCCTTAAATAAAAAGATCATTTATGATCACGAGATGCATTTTAAAAAGAAGCGATTAATTTGTAAAAAAACGGAATTTAAATCTGGTTTATTGAGATGAAATGAATGAATGAGATCAAAGATCAGGTTGGCGGGGTGAAGCAAAAGAAGCAAAGTGAAATTAATAAGAAGAAAAAGATGGGAAAAATATGATGAATGCTGATTGGGCTAGAACTTTTTAAAAATGGATTGATTACCGGAGATAACATGATGAATAAGTAAGGAAACGGAAACGCCTCATAGTTAATAATTTGACTCTGACCAGAGGCCGTATCCATGAACGATGGCCCATCGTTTGCCGACAAACGTGACGTCACAAGCGTAGGCAGTGGATTTTTGGCAAAAACATCCTGCTACGGTTGTGACGTCTCATTTGTTTGCTAACTCTGGTTTTTTTCTCCCAGTGGGGCCCCAGCAAAAGTGGGCGTGGTATAGCTCCCCCACTAGTTTCCCAGGACAGGAGAGAGGGCAAAGTGGGCGGATCTCTTCCTACTAGTTTCCTAAACGATTTCCTAGTGGGGTCCCAGATAAAAGCATGTGGCAGCGAGCATAATACTGCGCGTGGGTCATGCATTTGACATAACAAGGTACTCATTTAATGCGGTGCGGCTTTTGCCGAACGCGTTGCGGGCGACGCCGTCAAAATTTTGTTTCATAATATTTCATATTTATTCAGTGTAAGATAATTATATTTGCTTATAAGTTCTATAGTGCAAGATGTCAATGCGTAGTCTGAGATCAAGATTACGGGAATCTGAAGAGGATGAAGGTATATTTTTTCTATTTAAAAGTTTCGCAAGCCGATTTTGTTTGTTAATTGGATTAGTACGGAATCGTATGCATAGTCATATCTGCCTTCATATACAATCATTCATCTGGCATTATTATTTTCTTTTAGATGTTTTTGGTTTTAATGCTGAAGATGAGAACATTATGGCTTCATTTGGAGTTAGATCAAGAAATCAATCAATGTAGGAATGTCGATCAAGTGAGTTCTTAAATGAGTTTAAAAAAATTGTATTTAACTGATATTTGATAAATAGCGAGATATTAAATCATGGAGTCAGATTTTCGACATAATTCCAGTAAGAATGAATACTCAAATTATATTTTTAAAATTATATGAAGTGATTGATATATTCAGAAGTGATCTGCACCATCAGAATTACCACATGGAGGTGTTCGTGAATTATTCTTCACTCCTTATGTTAGCTATGAGACAGATGTTGAAGTGAACCTTTTATTCTTCATATTACCCATATTTGTGCAGGTTTGCCCTCTGTGTAAAGTTTATAATTCAATACTTTTCAGTTGGTTTTTGAAAGAGCTAGATATGGAAGGAGTCGTCAATTTCATGACTGAGAAGAGTTTTGAGTTAGTTTGTATCGATTCTAACTCTAGTTCACGACCTTGTTTGTTATAGTTATGTATTGAGTTTGTTTATACTAACTTGTTTCTCGATTGTTATATTTAGAATTCATTGATATTGTCCACTCAAGTATACTGTACTATAATCAATCCTTGTCAAGAATTTCATTATTATTATCTATTTGTCTGCTGACAACAGATATGTTTCATCTGGATAAAAGTCTCATCATGACCTCTATTGTCTATAATAAGGCAGAGCAAGAACACACACACACACACACTTTCCCCACTGGGGTCCTAGAACATTTCCTAGCTTCGCCCCAATAACTCTCCCAGTGGGGCCCCAGGACTTTTTCTTCTCCTAGTAGGGCCCCAACAAATCTCTCACTGGTCCCCTAGCTTGATCCCCACTAGGAAATGTGCTGGGAAACCACTGGGAAAATAAAACCAGAGAAAGCGGTTTGCCAACGGTCATGGATACCAACGCATAGGGTGAGAATGGCGAGGAGTGTTCCCGTAAAATGCATATGCACACAGAAAATACACTATCATGGAAGGTATTAATAACTAACAGTTTTATTGGCATCTACAAAGATTCATTTATTTCGCCTTGCTCAAAATGACTTTTAAAATGAAATTTAAGTGAATATTAAGTGGATTTTCTGTGTGGTATAAGATCATCGAAAGAAAAAGACGGTAATACATCGAATGAAAATCAATAAGGATGTAGTAAAAGAAAGATCAAAACCTGTTCAAATGTGGCGGAAAGAATAAGAATAAATCAATAAAGTTAGGCTATCTATTATCTGATCTGGACGAACAATCATGGGACATCCAAGGAAAGGCTAACCATTTTTTTGATTTTCAAAGTCAAAATAGGATAAATGTCTAGACAATTTAGTTTGATAATGCTATCTCGAATTTTATAAAAATAAATGAGTAAAAATCCTAATTGAGTTTGGTTGACAAGTCGGTCTTTTGCTATCTATTTCTCAGCTTCTAACGGAGAAATATTCTATCTAGAAGAGACCATGGATTGGTCCTTTTAATACTTTCCACTCTGGTCACACTCTCTCACTTTCTTTGTTTGCGAGAGAGCGTGGCCAGAGCCGAGAGTCAGATTAGCCTAGGTGGATCAGACGTCAGTGACAGTGGGACCTCTGGACACAACCAATGGACCATTCTCTGGGAGTGGATGAGGAGGTGGAAGGCTGATGATATTGGAAACACTCGGAGGAATACCACCATCCTGCAAAGATAAAAGATCAAAGATCAAAGATCAAAGATTACTTTTGATTAACTCAAAGTAATGCCGACAAAGGGATAATAACTTACCCCACAACATGGGGGTGGAGGTTTCCTCGGCGGAGGTGGGGGCGGTTTCTTCGCTAGATTCTTACGTTGTTCAATCATATTAACATGAATTGCGTGATCCAATCGTTCAAGTGATGTAGCCTGCAATAACACAGATCGTTGAAGGGATCGTGACTTTCTTAACGGTTTATTGATTTCACCCTGTCATTTACTACCGATATCGTTCCTTCATGTTATTGATTAAAAAAATGTTTAATTTTCGAACAACATGATTGTTTTTTGCCAAGACGAGTTAAAACACTCTGTACCATTTGTGCGGTCATGGCTTCATCGATTGAATTCGTTGTTACAGTAGGATGAGGTGTATGATTGGACGTACATGTGATTGGTGGAGGTGGAGGAGGAAGTCCACCTTAATTTATTTTTGTTTCGTTTTTTTCTCAACAAGCGAAAATCGAATAAGAAATGAATCGAATAATGAGATAAAACTGATTATTTTATAGCAAAAACTAAACTTAGTTCTTGCCAACAAAAAATTCTAATGTTGAAAATAATTTTATTATTTTTTTTATACTGTCAAATGTAAAAAAATAAAAAAAATAATAAAAGTGTCTTCTAAATACTGGTTGAAGGTACTATTCCATCGGAGAAATTGACATGATTCTCATTTGGCTGTTTAGTCCTTTTCAGTGTAGTCTCATCATAAGTGGGAGCATTCACGAGACATGTCCTCATTCCACCGGTTGGAATATAAGGAGGAGAAAATCAAAAGAAAAAAAACATGGTGGACAAATAATATGTCGTGTGCAATATTTTAGCGAACACTGCACAAACTCTCACATTCAAAACGTTCATTCAAAAATTTGTCTGTCGCACAAAAATGGCTAGAGACATATGAGTGGTCTTGCGAGAGAATCGATCATAGCCAGTGGGGGTAAGACACAGTAAAAAATCAAATTTTTGGGATCGGAATATATGTAGAATACTATGCAGTATCGTACCATGCCTGATCGGGACGTCCTGTCCAGAAGATCGATGACGCGTTGGGAAGAAATGATAAATAATTAACAAGGAGTATCTCATGTCTTAATTCGCCGAAAATCGATGATTCATAGCTTATTCGAAAGCCCTTTATCCGTAGGTTAAGACTGCGTTTTTTAAGCATACAATCTTAACCTACGGATATAGGAATAAGCTATGAATCATCGCTTTTCGGCGAATTAAGACATGAGATACTCTTTGTAAGAAGCACCACTTTAACTTCATATGTATGTTGAGGTTACGGTATCCACAGTATATTTGTTTATACTGAAATGATGGCCTTCGTCATGAATCATTTGAGTGTCACTTTTTACCTAACCGTCGTACATTTTTTGAAATAAACAAATAAACAAAATAAAACAGTGCGATTCATAACAAACACTTGATCGATCGATAATTAATGAAAATTTACGAATCAGCAATCGCTTGCATGGTCTACGCATTGCATTCAAAACAAAAATAAACCTTTTCCCATCGATTGTCAATCGATATTTAGTAGGATCATATACTTCTCAGTGACAGTAGTTGTTGTGTATGTGATAGGAAACGGAAAAAAAGATACGTGATCGATTATTGATTAGCATATTGCATGCGCGCCTTTATTATATAATCTCAGCCTACTGTCCCTCAACCACTGCCAATTTTTTCGCAAATTCTCACGAATCACCGAATCACTTGGAAAAAAAATCAATGACTGAGAAATTCACCAAACCCTCGAAGCAGTTTCTCTTTTTTTGTTCAATGCTGTCTTGCTTCCCCCATCGAACTTCTTTATAATATCTACGAGAGAATGATATTTCAGGTAGTAACTACCTCAGTCGAACGTTAATGTCAAATACCAGGTTTAATGTTGATATTGGATATTGCTTTATCTCTTCAGAGTGGTGAGTCACAAAGGAATGACAATTCGAGATGACAAAAAATGAATGAAATGGAGGTTATACCTCGCTTGCAGATGTAAAGTACAATAGAAGGAACAATAAAAAAATTTAGGTGCCTATACTGTATTTTACAAGGCTATAGGTGTACAATCCCGCAGAATCACCGCCTTAACATTCGATCGCCGCGATAATATTTTAGGTGTCTCAAATACGTTTTTGATGAGCTATTAGGTCATATGCATCTAATGCACATGAGAAAAGAACATAAAAAATGAATTAAATAAATGAAAATCATTTTTTTACAAATATGGCACGGCAATACCGTGGTGCGGTGTGCATGAATCGATGATTGAAAAACGTTGAAACGGGAAGATTCTATAGTTGCGAAAAGTGCAAGGGAAGTCTTATGAGAGTAAAAAATCGTGGTGATAAAACAAGTAGAAGTGAGAGGATCTAGTATTGCAATACTAACATTATAATCAGATTTTTTTCTACAAATCTAACAATCTCTACGAAAGGATACTTGTGGAAAAATGGATCGACATGAAAAATATTCATCATTTACTCGTTTCTGTAGTTGAGCCATAGTGAAGTCCGGGTTAGCCTCGGGACTAACGTAATTGGTTCTCGGAGGTCGTCTCATCAACTTCTTCAGCAACTGGTCGGCATCTTTATCGGGGCTCGCTATCCTATCGTCATTCTTGAAGAAGACCTCGAGAGTGTCGGTCAGCCTGCAAGGCAATGATATTGCAAACTTTTTAAAAGTTCAATAATATAGTGTATGTTGTACATCCACTTCAAGATGTATTTTAATTGTTTACGAAAAAATCGCTTTTCTCTTTTCTCCAAGATGCGATAGATATATTATTCTTATTACATTGATTACTCACTTAAATATGAAGTCTTCGATGATCTCCATAATAATTTGATCATTATTCTCGGCTAGTGTGCTTGCTGCTTTTGATTCTCGACCATGGTAGGGAATCACATAGTTTATGGAATTCTTCGGTTTTCGACTTCTTGTCGTCACTCCGGTTTTCAAAGATGCACATGCCTTCTGCACTTCTGCCAGATCACAATTCGAAATTATTGGTGTGATGGCTGAAAGGGGCATAATAATACAATATATATTAAATGTTGCAATGCGTACCTCTGAGACGCTTTATCTTAGCACACTTTTTCAGAAGATTTTCGATTGTCACTGCTTCACTTTTGATTCCTGCAAACTTATCTCATGATCTCTGAGCGAAGTTATCTCGTGATTTACATTACGCTAGTCAACATTAACCAGTTTAATCTAACATACATTTTATAATTTATTTTTAACGTGTAAGTAAACCTATACATTCATTTATATCATTAACCTATAAATCAATCTAGAGCGAGGGTAAGTAGTAATACATTTGCCTTTTTATCCCGTCCTTGAGATCTTAGGCTATGTCTATTATTCGGCACTAGGCTGGATGACAACCGATGAATAAGAGCCGACTGGATTATAACTATTTGCATACGAGAGACAAGAGCTAATGAATAGACAAAGTATGCAATTGGTTATCATCCAGTCGGTTATTATTCGTCGGTTATTATTCGACCTAGTGACGTTTATTCTTGTAAGATTGACGGTTAATAATGGTTTTTAAAATTCACTGATGGTTATTTTAACCCATCAGCATTGAAAGTTAATAATAGTTTGCAATTCAACAATTCTTGTTTGAGATTCATAGAGGACCATTCGATTACAGAACTGCTCCACTTCCAGCAGTTGTCCTTCGCGATCTTGTGTAACCAAGACCATTTACTATTCTGAGCAGTGCGGACAAAGTCCCACACTCTAGTTAAATCTCGCAGTCGCTCATTGGAGACATGATCGAGCAAGGTACAGCCGACCATCCAACGCTATATTCAGCGTTGAGCCACCGACAATCGATTAATTTGTGCTTTGGTTAGATCCTAACATTCAGAGGCATATAATACCGCTGGAAGAATGCAGCCGTTAAATAAGCGACGTTTGTGAGCCATAGGGGGAACCCCTCTGTTGACAAGAAAAGCGCGGTGTTTATGGAAAGCTCCAATCTATCAATCTATTAAATGGAATAAAATGAGAGAGAGAGTCCTAGTACATACCTTCGATTAGACGGTAATATCCTATTACTGACCATTATTCTATTATACATTGATTCTATAGTACTCACTTCGAGACGGATGTCGAGACTTGATCAGGTCGAGGAAGTGTTCATTGTTATTTATATTGGGTGCCTGTATAAGACAAAACCATCATCATGTGGATATAAGAATAATACGTACGTTAGTCACGAAAGATGCCCAATTGATCTCGATTACATTGTCATCATCATCATCAATATCTTTGAAGAGCTGACGTGGCTGCAAACATTGATCGTGACAACCATAAGCAAACTTATACTTACAATGCCTTTCATTGACTTTGGAGCGCATCTGCTAACTGGAGTTTGCTGGTCGCTCCTCGAAGTATTACGGAATTGTGTGTCGTCGGAGCCGCTCCGTACAGCTGAAACGGTAGGGGTAATAGATAAAAAATCTAGCATTTAACCACTGGGGCAAGTAATTCAGACTTGTCAAAATCGAACCGAAAGATGCCCGACCGCGACTTTTCGAAGGCGTCGTTAGAGCCATGGCACAGTCTTTTTTCAATAGGCTGAAAACTCATTGACAGTTATAATTTATACAGAGGAAGTGGGGTGAGAGGAAGAGGGGATGGGGTGAAGGATGGCGAAAAAAACTGCTATGAGAACGATATAAATGATGATTTAGTAAAGTAATGAGAGAGAAGGAAGATGATTTGTTCCGTGATTGTGAACAAATATATAAAAGAATAGGTAAGGATGCTATAAGCAAAATAAAGCCGTTCAATGTTTATGTCTCTTTATAATAGAAAAAAGGACCATGTCCTTTGGAAGATTCGAGAATTGGTGTGAGAGTGATGATAGAGTGGGTAGACATGAGAGAGTACAATTTGCAAGGCTAGAGGAGTGATAGAGAGTACGTATATATGAGAGAGTATAGGAACCACGTATTCTGATCTACCTATTGATAGTACTCCATATTGATCTGACCAGAGCGTTTGAAATTTTAACTTGGTCTCTGATCTTTAATTATAGTAAATATGACAAATTCTAGTGTATTATATAGATATTTAGACAAATTTCAGCATTGGTTTTGTTATATTACATGCTTATTACGGAGGTTTTATTAACTTTCTTGAGTGCTTTTGTTTTAATTATTAAAACGGATGCTGTATAGCAACGTTTGGCGCAACAAATTTTCCTGTTACCGGTTTTTAATCGGTCTAACTTGTCTTTGACCGTAACATTTATCGACCGATAAATTTTACGGATTCTCAACACTAATTACCGAAACTTACACTAGATATTCTGCGTTATTTTGGCAATATTATATTCGATATTTCTGGAAATTGTACTATATGCGGAGTTTTAAATTTTGGAGGTCAAATTTGCATCCTCGGTACAGATTGAAATCGGAGTCAGAGCCATTCAGTTTTTTGACTGTGCAGCCCAAGTGGTTGTCTCCACTCTCAAAATTTTTCAGAAGAACAGCACCTTTCATTATAAATTTCTTTTTGCCTATACTATACAATTTAATAAAAGCAATTAATTTGTAAAAATACGGAATTTAAAACATATTTATTGAGATGAAATGAATGAATGAGATCAAAGATCAGGCTGGCGGGGCGAAGCAAAAGAAGCAAAGTGAAATGAATACGAAGAAAAAGTAGGAAAAAAAGATGATGAATGATGATTGGCTAGAATAGAAAATTGATTACCGGAGATAACATGATGCATAAGAAGGGAAACAAGAACGCCATAATAATTTGACTCTGACCAGAGGCCATATCCAAGAACGATGGTCGCAAACGTGACGTCACAATCGTAGACGGAGGATTTTTGGAAAACACTTCCTCCTACGGTTGTGACGTCTCGGTTGTTGGTCAGTGGTTTGCCAACGATCATGTGCATAGGTACCAATGCATAGGAAGAGAATAGCGAAAAGTGTTCCCGTAAAATGCATTTGCACACAGAAAATTCACTATCAGGGAAGTTATTAATCACTGACGTTTTTATTGGCATCTACAAAAGATTCATTTATTTCGCTTTGCTGGAAATGACTTTTAAAATGAAATTTAAGTGAATATTAAGTGAATTTTCTGTGTGGTATAAGATCAGCGAAGGAAAAAGACGGTAATACATCGAATGAAAATCAATAAGGGCAGTGGCTTGAGGATGTAGTAAAAGAAAGATCAAAACCTGTTCAAATGTGGCGGAAAGAATAAGAATAAATCAATAAAGTTAGGCTATCTATTATCTGATCTGGACGAACAATCATGGGACATCCAAGGAAAGGCTAACCATTTTTTTGATTTTCAAAGTCAAAATAGGATAAATGTCTAGACAATTTAGTTTGATAATGCTATCTCGAATTTTATAAAAATAAATGAGTAAAAATCCTAATTGAGTTTGGTTGACAAGTCGGTCTTTTGCTATCTATTTCTCAGCTTCTAACGGAGAAATATTCTATCTAGAAGAGACCATGGATTGGTCCTTTTAATACTTTCCACTCTGGTCACACTCTCTCACTTTCTTTGTTTGCGAGAGAGCGTGGCCAGAGCCGAGAGTCAGATTAGCCTAGGTGGATCAGACGTCAGTGACAGTGGGACCTCTGGACACAACCAATGGACCATTCTCTGGGAGTGGATGAGGAGGTGGAAGGCTGATGATATTGGAAACACTCGGAGGAATACCACCATCCTGCAAAGATAAAAGATCAAAGATCAAAGATCAAAGATTACTTTTGATTAACTCAAAGTAATGCCGACAAAGGGATAATAACTTACCCCACAACATGGGGGTGGAGGTTTCCTCGGCGGAGGTGGGGGCGGTTTCTTCGCTAGATTCTTACGTTGTTCAATCATATTAACATGAATTGCGTGATCCAATCGTTCAAGTGATGTAGCCTGCAATAACACAGATCGTTGAAGGGATCGTGACTTTCTTAACGGTTTATTGATTTCACCCTGTCATTTACTACCGATATCGTTCCTTCATGTTATTGATTAAAAAAATGTTTAATTTTCGAACAACATGATTGTTTTTTGCCAAGACGAGTTAAAACACTCTGTACCATTTGTGCGGTCATGGCTTCATCGATTGAATTCGTTGTTACAGTAGGATGAGGTGTATGATTGGACGTACATGTGATTGGTGGAGGTGGAGGAGGAAGTCCACCTTAATTTATTTTTGTTTCGTTTTTTTCTCAACAAGAATCGAATAAGAAATGAATCGAATAATGTGATAAAACTGATTATTTTATAGCAAAAACTAAACTTCGTTCTTACCAACAAAAAACTCTAATGTTGAAAATAATTTTATTATTTTTTTATACTGTCAAATATAAAAAAATAAAAAATAATAAAAGTGTGTTCTTACTACTGGTTGAAGGTACCATTCCATCGGAGAAATTGACATGATTCTCATTTGGTTGTTTAGTCCTTTTCAGTGTAGTCTCATCATAAGTGGGAGCATTCACGAGACATGTCCTCACACCACCAGTTGGAATATAAGGAGGAGAACGACCGCCAACACGAGAACCTTCAAGAGATCAAAGATCAGATTTAGAATATTTGGGGTAACCATTCGAGAGGGGAGAGAGTCTACCAAGATGAATGTTAAACTGAGAGCAATTACATTAGACGGGATTGGAACAACAAAATGAGATTGGTATACAGGATTTGAGAAGAATTAAATTAAGACTAGAAGAAGAAAAGAAAAATACAAAATAGTCGAAAGCGTCAGAAATCGATAATACAAAGATTTTGCATTTTACGGTGTTAGTGACGATGTATTCGATACAGACTTGATGAAAGAGAATTATTCGCATCATTTACACCAATCTAAATATGAGGGGGGATGCATATATCTACGCGCATCCGCAAGACCGCGTCGTATATGGACAGGGACTCACTTGATGGTGCTTCCGCATCGACGGAGCAAATGGAAGGCGTCCGAAGGGAGATATTATCGGAGAGGAAGGCACGGCATCGACACTTGGGACAAGTCTGATCCGATCTCTCTTTCAGAAAGGTGTGAAGACATCTCAAATAATTAAATGAAAATTAAAATTTAATAAAAATAATTGATTTCATTAAAGATTTTTAAATATTAAATGGTGTACGTCGATTAAAAAGGGGGGCATCCGAACAGAAAATCGTAAATATGGGTTCGTTTTACAGGAGATATTCAAAAAAAAAACTTTCACGTAAACATGATTCTGTACAGGGCATTCCACAAAATTTTCGAAAAGCACGAATTTTAATTTAAAAAAATATTTTTTAGGGCATGTCGGCGCCCCTATATGATGTGGAAAGTTTAAAATAGGTATCGCTTAGTGATATGTGGTATTGATTTTTACAGATTTAAAACAAAGATGCTTCGTCAGTGGAGAGAATATTGGAGCTATTTGGTTTAACGAAGGGTTTAAAGTTTTTGTAGCTAACTAAAGTTAAAATAACTAAAGTTTTTTTGTTTTTGTAACCCAATGATAACTCACTTTTCATGAAAGATATGTGAACATCGTAACGCCTGCAAACTCTCATCTTTGGTTGCAAATCGCTGACCACAGAAGTTACAGAACAATTCCATTTCCTGTGTCAAACCACTCGCCGCCTTTCGGGCAATCTTAAAATAATATTTATTTACAGTTCATGCTTCCACGTTATTAAGTACTTTTGGAATATTCAGGAACCTGGAATTTTACTTGAGTGCAATGCAACAATTCCGTTACAAATTAATTTTAATTTTATTTTATTATGTTACATTAATGTGAAGCTAATCAACTTATACAAAACTAATGAGATGTAATAGCACTTTCTTATCTTATAGGCAAACCCCGAGCTAATTTGAAACTCTCAGCTCTGGTAATGCTTTCTCGCCTCTTTTGCCTACGAGAGAGCGTTGAGTAGAGAGTAAAATTTGCTCGTGGTGTACCCTTCATCTCACAAAATTATTTTGTAAACATAATTTGGTCAATAAAAAATTAGTTTTTTGCTCAGAGTAGTAATCAATTTCAAAAGCTGCAAAAAACAAAGCAGTTATTTATAATTGCCTATTTTTTTTGTTTTTTCTCACTAAAAAAGTGAAAAGAAGCTGCAAAACTCATCGTAATAACCAAATATAGAATTTTGGCCACTAACTATTTTCAAAAATGAATAAATGTCGATGACTCACTTCATCACTATCATCATCGTTCAACTGTCCATACAATTCTGCCAATCGTAGATGACATTTCAGCATCGCATGCTGAAATTTTTAAATTAAACTTTAATTTAATATAAATCAAAAAGCAATTATCACTCTCAATCTGTCTTGGAATGTGCCCCGGGGCCATTCATTAACGTGATAGATTACAGCTGTCATTCGACAATTGTTACTTCACTAAAGATTAGAAGATCATACAGCTTCACGGAATATTTTGCACTCTAGTATTATCAAACTCATGTCCATAGAATATTGATTTTTATCATCTAAAGTTATAATCCTCTACCTTCTGTTCATATATTATAGTTAAGTGTATCTTTTCTCCCCCATCCTTCCCTCATTTCTCTCAACTGCCACAATCACTTTACATTCACACTTCACTTATCTCACTTCCCCCCTCTGATTCCGCCTCCTTATCAATACCAGAATCACACCTAATGACCCTTTTGAAGTATCTAGAACTGACCTTGCACCCGATCATCTTCGCTATCTCCAGACACTTCTTGTTCAGTGATATTGCCTGCAAAGGGAGGATAACAAGGATACTCACGGAGAATTCTCTTACGAGATGCTCTGTTCTAAGAAATTGACTGCTTACAACAGACACCAGAAATTTAAATTCTAACTTTTCAAGAGGATTTTTCGCAAATATTTCTTATAATTAAGAAAATGAGAAGTGAGAAATTATAAATTTAAGTAAATTTTAGTAGTCCAGTTCATGCAACAAAAACACTATGCATTTTTTCTCATAGACGAAGAAAGAAGTCTTTGTAGATAAAGAAGATTTACAATATTCCGTGCATCGTAATAAGAAAACAAAATAAAGATCAAACTTCAAAAATCAAAGATCAAAGATCAACCTGGCATTCGCACTGTCCGGAGTAATGTGATCTACTCTCGCTGGCCGATTTAGCCATGGACGCGAGCACAATCATCTCTCCCTGTCTATCGGCCGATGATCTCATGATACGGAAGGCTTCCTCGTATCGAGCCCACGATTTCTAAATAATAATCATAATTTTATGGGTTTTACATGAAAACACGGTAAATAATAATAGATAAGTAGGTTAGTTTTTTAAAATATAAGTTATGAAAACGCATGAATTTTCACTCATTTTATGGTATCATAGTACAATCTTTCCATGATTCTGTGAAGTCGAAAAGTGACATTCAAGCCATATGTATTTCCTTGACTATTATTTCTCGAATGCTTTGATGGTCAACAGTCTAGTCATGCATCACATGTATTGTTTTGTGAGGCTTTCATATTTTCGGACGAAACAATAATAATACTAAGAAAAATATATAAGAGACATCCCCCCCTTTATTCCTTCCTTCCACAGTGTTCGATCATTATTATTTAGCTTGATAGTACTTATTATGTCATTCATTATGTCTCGTTCATGCGTGAACATGTGATAAAATAAATAAATAAAGAAATAAATATCCACATATACACATTGTCTTAATCATTTCATCTTTCGTCAATTAATCGGCTGCTCAATAAAAAATATAAAAGAAACAATAACATGAGCATACCGTAATCGTTTCCTTCGCTTCAGATTCTCCCAATTCTCGATAGATATCTGCCAGACTGCACATGCATCGAGCAAGCAGCGTGCGATTGCCACATTCTGACGATAGTCGGAGAGCTTCCTGAAAAGATCAAACATCAATTATCTCGTCAGAGATCAAAGATCAATTATTTGATCACAGATCAAAGATCAAAGATCATATCATCGATAAGCGATCGATAAATCAGGAAAAAACACAGTTTTTTAATGATTATCGAAAAGAGTTCAAAGACCACAAAAGATTAAACGATCAAAGGCAAATTCCGAAAAAGAAACTAACATCACAGGCCTCCTTTGCTTCGACGAGTGATCCTCGTATCCGAAGTGCAACCGATAGATGAAGTAGGATATGGGCTCGATACTTGGCGTGCACGTCTTCTACCGTCACAGTTTGCACTATGGCCAACGCGTTACGAAGGAATATCAGCGATTTCGTGATGTCCCTAGAATGTTCATAGTACATGTAAAACGTCCAAAATATTTGATGTCTGAGTTTGAGATCGATGCAAAACACTTATTAATTTATATAATTAATTATTTATTTTTCAGAAGATATTCTCAAACGATACCTGAGCAGCGTAAAGAGAATGCCTAATCCAACGCATATTTGCAGTTCGAGTAATCGATCATCACTAGTATTGGCTACATCCATCGCTTGTTCAAATTCCTCGAGGGATTGTTGAAATTGAGAGAGGCCGAGATGGGCCATGGCTAGAGCTGAAAAGAAGTTTATTTTATGGTGTACTTACAACGAAAGTAAATTATAGATACATTTCATATATTTATAAGATAGAAAAGCTTGTTAAATCTAACGTCGGACCAAATAATCGTGGTAGGTCAAGAGTTAAAATCTCCTTTTTTCAATGGGATTAAGATCTCTCTCTCTCTCTTTATCCCTAGAATAACAATAATCGAAAAACCATAACATTACATTATTAACATTATTAACATTATTAACATGATTACATAACATTGGATATTCGTACTTTTATTAGAAATGAAAATTTATAAATTTATAAATTTATAAATTTATTAAAATTTTATTATAATAAAATACACTATGGACGAAGTTTAAACGAGATCTTCGTGGGTTGCTTCATTTCTAAATTATTATATTTCTGGATTCTCTCACCACTCGCTATTCAAAAAGGTCAAAAACTGGCGGCTTGGATACTGAACAAGTGCCTCAATAGCGGATCATAGGGAGATGAAAGAAGTATAATTTAAAGAAAGAAGATCTCCTTTTATGACACTTCAGATTCAGTGGAAACACTGCTTAGTTAATAGTGTATTAGTTTTACTGTTACTGTACTGTTATTAGAAATAAATCTCAAACGATCAACGATGATCGCTTGATGTGAATATATTATTATTATTATTAAAAACGATCAAAATCAATGAATCTTACGCACCCAAATGAGAGTATCCTGGTGTTCTCGGGTCCATACTTGGATGTTGTAGTGAAGCTTTCCCATAGGACAGAGCCTTACTGTAATCGGCCAATCGTTCGTACGCCTTGGCCAGATTCAGAAACGCCTCCGACTTCATGTATCTGTGATTAGAATCATTGATTATCGTCTATTATTGATTAATTCATTATTATTGACTCATTATTGATCAAAATTATTGATTATTGTCGATTTTCGAACAGCTCATTGTCAGGAAAAACTCTCTAACAATAAGACATACAAAGGAAAAGAATATGCCTTGTCCTATTCGATTGTTTTAAATGAGATCAGCGTTTCTTGTAAAATGTCAGTAACAAATCATTATTAAATAGAGTTTCAACATCAAAATCTAACATACTCATCATTCTTCTCACTGGCCAATTCCATTTGAAGGAGTGAATAGTGCAGAGTGGCTTCGCAATCTCCCGCATCACAGAACGCTTGGGCCAAGTACCCGAGAGTTATGAATCGATCTTCAGGATTTCTGAAAATCGATAAAATAATTATGTTCATATAAGCATGAAATTGCTGAAAAAGATTGCCCCAGGGTAAAGTTAAACCCCCTTATCGTATCCAAGTACAGAGCACTCAGACTGTCCTTGTCACGATTTATATCTCTGCGAGTATTTCAGTATCCATGAACATTGGCAAACCGTTTGCCGGCAAACGTGACGTCACAAACGTAGGGGGATCTCTGTCAAACGCCTCCGCTTAAAGTTGTGACGACACGTTTGCCTTCAAACGGTTTGCCAACGTTCAGGGATTTAAGGGACCTACATATACAGATGGGGGGGGGGGGTGTTCCTCCCAAGGATGTCATTAGATCTCAAAGAACGTCTAGCTCTTCTAGACGTCAAAGATGGTGAGACAGACGGATAATTATAGTATTGCCCCCAAGTGCTTCAAAGAACCAACTTATACAAAGAGCTCTGAATAAATTTATTTAGAAAGCATATAGTTGCCATGTCATATACGTACAAATGTGTTTGATATGAAAAAAAAATGTTGTACATAACGATAATAATAATCTTTATGCGGGTAAAATAAACCAGTGATATTTATTTTTTTTACATATCATTTTTACATATCATTTACATATCATTGGATATATTTGTGATATATTTATGCGGATATTGTGGCAGAAGCTTAGGTAACTTTAGAACATTGCTCATAATGGCCTGATCGAACCGACCGAACGACACACACTGGACCGATAAGTGATAAGACGAACCTAATACCATATCTTTCTTATACAAAAAAAAGTAAAAAGGTAAAGGTACAACCCGTTATTCAAGGCATACGAAGTCCTGCGGGTGATCAATGCTAGGCCAGTGATAATTCATGGCTAATTCTTATTTCTTATACATACAGGAATAAATGATTTTTATATGTGATTTGTAGATAAACTAACTGTAATGTGTTCAGTGCATTGGTCCACTTCTGAACTGCCTGTTGGTGATGTCTTTGATGGTACAAACGAACACCAGTCTGCAATGGTTACTTTATATTTATGATTCGGAAATAGTATTGATGGAAATGTCTTACAAGATAGCCTGAAAAGGCTCATCTAGTTGGGACATACAAAACACTTGGAGTAACACAATTCACAACAGACGCACTGAGTAATGTTTTCTTTCCTCAAAATTCCAGTAGATTTAGTTTGAAAGAATCGTAAATACGCTTATTGTTAGAAAAGAGAATAAGCGAGATTTTGCTCTTTTTCTTCTCCACCAACCCCTGTCCCTAAACAAAGTCGGACCCGGCTTTATGAAGATTGTAAGAAACAACACTGATCCCAATGGAACCATCTTGTCATAAAGTGATGAAATGTTTAAAGAAAGATAACGACTTACCTGCATTTGTTGTTTGGCTACTCTCTGCCCCATTGTGGGGCCCTTTCGAGGGCTGCGAAACCCACAAGTTAAATTATCTGAAATACCTCAAAATTTAAGAACGAATTTAAGTACGCCGAATGAGGACGCTTATTGATCTTTCAATAAATACATGACACTATCGTTGTCTTGAAATGACTTCAAATCGGAAAAAAATAGTGGGCAGGGGGATAAAAGCAAAATGTGACCTAATAGTGTGGTGGGTGATTGGTTCGACGACGAAAGTACGGAGGATGAGGAATCAGATAATCTTCTTCGACGACGTCGCCTCACACCTTAAATAAATAATTAATAATAATAATGATATTAATAATAATAATAATAATAATAATAATAATAATAATAATAATAATAATAATAATAATAATAATAATAATAATAATAATAATAATAATAATAATAATAATAATAATAATAATAATAATAATAATAATAATAATAATAATAATAATAATAATAATAATAATAATAATAATAATAATAATAATAATAATAATAATAATAATAATAATAATAATAATAATAATAATAATAATAATAATAATAATAATAATAATAATAATAATAATAATAATAATAATAATAATAATAATAATAATAATAATAATAATAATAATAATAATAATAATAATAATAATAATAATAATAATAATAATAATAATAATAATAATAATAATAATAATAATAATAATAATAATAATAATAATAATGATATTAATAATATTAGTTAGTGTGCTGGTAACTAAAAAGTCCTGCGATCATGCGACAAAAAGGTCAATGAAAGTCATGCATTTATGACCCAATTTGGGTTATTGAAGGAGACCCCAAGCTATTTTAAGCTTTCCGCTCAGGAAACACTCTCTCGCTTTCTTTGTCTACGAGAGAGTATTGCCAATGGCAATAGATAAATTAGTTTGGGGTGTCGCTTTAACACTCCGTGGATAGATAACGACCATTTCAGTTATATAATTGACGAAATGGCAATTTATAAAATAAATAAATAATGTATAAAGAGCACATCACTTCGTTATGGACTAATGCACT